>PVHP010000866.1:20495-38691 GCA_004024765.1 Zapus hudsonius
TCTAATGCCAAAGAATTGTACACAGGGACAGAATTAAATTTTAATTACACATTTATTCTAATTTAGTAGATCAGGAAAAGGGGAGTTGGATGGGGAAATTGGATGTGGGAAGTCATAAAGTTTTCTCGCCACCAGTGTGGGGAAAACACGTGTCAGAGAGTTCATAGAGCTTTTACTATTTAGTTAGATAAACAGCCCATGAAAAGATAACAGAAAAGCTCCCTTTGTGAAAAAGAGAGGTCCGTGAGAGAAAGGTCTGGAGCCTGCTCCCTACCCCAGCAGGGTAGGGGGTACAGGCCTTACCTCACTGAGGCCTGGGTCAGCAGTCCTTCTACTCCATTGCCATGTGGGAAAAGAGGGGCTTACTTCCTCCAGGGAAGCTAGTTTTAAGTCCTCCCCAGGTGAGTTAGAGGGACAGCTGATTGGTTCATATCTGACCAATCAGTTTTAGCACCTAGTTGTAGCTCTAACTAGACACCTCCCATTCAAAGGGAGGGGCTGGAAGGGGAGGAGCAGTCCCTATACACACCTGACTGTCACAGAGAGTCAGTGCTAGCTTCTAAAGAGTCCCATGAGGATCTCACCTTTTTCAGCCTGAGCTATAGCTCATGGGAGAATGTTAGGCAAATCCCACCCTTATATACCAGACAGTGAGTAATGCTAAGCATCCAAGCCCAGGTGGGCCTCCCATCTTCCACCCCCTGCATATCTCATAAAATGGACTTTAAACCAAAACCAATAAAAAGTGACAAAAAAGACCACTTCTTATTCCTTAAGGGAACAATCCAACAAGAAGACAATTACAAGCATAAACTTATATGCAACAAATATAAGGTACACCAAATTTCATAAAGCAAAATCTACTAGACAATAAACCAGTAATAAATCCTAACACTATAGGAGTAGAGGACTTTAATACCCCACTATTGTGAACAGATAGACAATCCAAGCAGAAAATTAACAAATAAATAACAAAGCTAAATAACACCATAGATCAATTGGATTTAACTGACATCTACAGAATGTTTCACCCAAACTCCATACAATACCCATTCTTCTCAGCAGCACATGGAACCTTCTCTAAAATCGATCATATAATAGGGTACAAAAATTGTCTCTACAAATTCAGGAAACTAGTCATTATATCTTGTCATTATATCTGACCACAATACAATAAAATCAGAAATCAACAAGAGAAAAAAAATACATCTAATCCTGGAGACTAAATAATTTGCTGTTAAGCAACAAGTGGGTCATTGCAGAAATCAAAAGGGAAGTCCATAAATTTCTAGGATTGAATGATAATGAAAACACAGCCTACCAAAACTTATGGGACACAGTGAAGGCTGTTATCATGGTTTGATACAGGTGTCCCCCACAAACAATTGAATGTGTTCTGATAGATCAATCCTCAGCTGATGGCAGTTCGGGAATTAGAACCTCATTAGAGCTGTGTTGTCGGGGGCAGGCTTATGGGGTTATAAGCCAGCTTCCCCTTGCCAGTGTTTGGCACACCTTCCTGCCGCTGTTTGCAGTGCTGTGGCAGAGGTGATGTCCAGCCCTCTGCTCATGCCATCGTTTTCCCTGCCAGGATGGAGTCTCCCTTCGAGTCCGTAAGCCAAATAAACCCATTCCTCTACAAGCCGCTTTTGTTTGGGTTCTTTCTGCGCAGCAACTAGAAAGCTGACTGCAACAGCTGTCCTGAGAGGGAAGTTCATCACACAAGATGCCTCCATTGCAAAGTCAGAGAGTGCTCAATGGCTTACCATTCACCTGAAGGCAATGAAAAAGCTGGAACACTACAAGTCCAGAAGTACCAGATGGAAAGAAAAAATCAAGATCAGATCAGAAACCAATGAATTGGAAATTAAGAAAACAATTTTTTAAATTGATGAAACAAAGAGCTGCTTCTTTGAAAAATAAGCAAGATTGAAAACTGGCTAAGTGGATTAAAAGAAGAAAAGAAAAACTTCAAATCAACAAGATTAGAATTGAACATGGATATGTTATAACAGACTCTCATGAAATCTGGAAGAAATGGATCATTCCCTTTACTCTTACCGTCTACCAAAATTAAACCCAGAAGAGATCAGTTACCTGAATAAAGCTATAGTATCAAATGAGATTGAAAATGTAATTAAAAGCCTCCAAACAACAACAACACAAAGTCCAGGCCCAGATGGTTTCAATGCTGAATTTTACCAAACTTTCCTAAAGATCTGAAACCATTATTTCTCAAATTATTCCACACATTTGTAAAGGAAGGAATGTGTTTCGATTCCTTCTATGAAGCCAGTGTCAAACTAATACCTCAACCAAACAGAGATCCAACAAGAAAATTATAGGCCAATATCCCTTATGAACTTAGATGCAAAAACTCTCAATAAAATTCTTACAAAGCAAATACAAAAACATATCAAAAGAATCATCCAACTTGATCAAGTAGATTTTATCCCAAGGATGCAGGAATGGTTAAATATATGGAAATCGAATAAATGTAAATCTTTGAATATCCCTAACCAAGGCAGTAAAAGGCCTATACAATGAAAACATAAAAACTTTGAAGAAAGAAATAGAAGAAGACATGAGATGGAAAGACCACCCATTTTCAAGATTCAGAAGAATTAATATCCTGAAAATGGCCATCCTACCAAAAACAATATACAGATTCAATGAAATTACATTCAAAACTACAGCAACACTTTGTGTAGACTTAGAAAAAAATAGTCTCAAAATTCATATTGAAGCACAACAGGTCTCAGATAGCCAAAAGTGTCTTCAGCAAAAGAAATAGGAATCACCATACCTAATTTCAAACCATACTATAAAGCTAAAGTAATAAAAGCTGCTTGGTACTAACACAAAAACAGAAAGTAGATCATTGTATTAGAATAGAAGACATAGGTTTAAGTTCCCCCAACAACAGTTTCCTGATCTTTGACAAACGGGTCACAAATGTATGCTGGGGTAAAGGCAGCACTTTCAACAAATGATGCTGGAAAAACTGGACTCCACATGTAGAAGAATGAGCCTGGACCCTCATCTCTCTTCCTCTACAAAAATCACCTCCAAATGGATCAAGGACCCCAATGTAAGAGCTGAAACTCTAAAACAACTACAAAGAAAAATAGGCAGAACATTCCAACATATAGGTGTAGGGAAGGACTTTCTGAGTAGCTCAGACAACTAGATAAACACTCAACCACTAAGAACTCATGAAGCTCAAAAGATATTGTAGAAATAAACTAATTATCAACAGAGTCCATAGACAACCTACAGAATGGGAGAAAATCCTTGCCAGCTATGCATATGACAGAGGTCTGATATCTAAAATTTATAATTAACCCAGAAACTAAGCAATAAAAAGTCAAGCAACCTTCTCAAAAAAATGGGAAATATAATTGAACAGAGTTCTCAAAGGAAGAAATTAAAATGGTTAATAGGGCTGGAGAGATGGCTCAGCGGTTAAGGCACTTGCCTCCAGTGCCTAAGGCCCTAGGTTCAATTCCCCAGGACCCACATAAGCCAGACCCACAAGGTGGTGGCCCTAGTGCATTCTCTGTCTCTGTCTCTGTCTCTCTCTCTCTCTCTCTCTCTCTCTCTCTCTCTCTCTCTCTCTCTCTCTCTCTCTGTATCTCCCTGCTTGAAAATGAATAAATAAAATATTTTTTAAAAAAGGGCTGGAGAGATGGCTCAGCGGTTAAGGTACTTGCCTGCAGTGCCTAAGGCCCCTGGTTCAAATCCCCAGGACCTACATAGGCCAGACCCACAAGGTGGTGGCTCTGGTGCTCTCTCTCTCTCTCTCTCTCTCTCTCTCTCTCTCTCTCTCTCTCTCTCTCTCTCTCTCTCTCTCTCTCTCTCTTTCTCTCTGCTTGAAAATGAATAAATAAAAGATTTTTTAAAAAATGGCTAATAAATGCCAAAAGAGGTGGTCAACATCCTCGCTATCGGGAAAATGCAAATTAAAATGACTCTGAGACTCTGTCTTACCCCAGTCAGAATAGTAGCTATGGTAGTTTGAAGGAATGTCCTCCAATAGATTCAAGAGTTATTGAAGTTTTTCTCCAGCTGCCTGGCTGGAGGGTATGTCACCTTGGCCGGATCCTAGGGTCCAGCCCTAAAATGTTTCTAAAATTCCAGCTATGCATATGCAAAAAGCAGTCTGAGCTCAAGCCTGGATTCCTGCTGTTTGCTAGTTGGAGTTGGAGTGTGCTTGCTTGCTTTTGGGATTGCTGGTGATAGGTTACTCTCTCTGCTTGGACCTGTGAAAGGGGGCCAGCCTCTTTCACCATTATGGAACTTGGAACTTACCCTGGATCTGTAATTTCAATAAATACTTTCCTCCAAAAAATGCGCCTGGTTTGGAGATTCATCTCAGTGGCATGTGGCTGACTACGACAGTAGCCATCAGAAAAATCAAGTGACAACAAATGCTGGTAGGGATGTGGGAAAAGAGGAACCCCCATCCACTGCAGGTGGGAATGAAAAATTATACATCCATTATGGTGGTCTGTCAAAGCATTTGATTATTTCCTGTGCTAAAGGTAAGATCCTATTGTTGAAGACACCATAAGCTGCTGACACAGAACATCAAGAGATCATGCTGGAATTTGGAAGGAGCCCAGCTCCCTGATGGCTAGCCCTCATAGTGATAAAGGAGCTACTGGGTGAAAATGGCTCGCAACGTTGTGAACAAGCAGGGGATCCTGCTAAAGGTGAAATCAACCAGCCAGACAAGATATACATACACCTGTGCAATAGTGCAACTCAGCCTAGGTGGGTCACCAAAGACGCTATGATTGGATAAGAGACCCACTCAATATGAGCATGTAATACCAAAACATAACTTACATACTTCCAACACATAATAGCACAGAGTGAACATTCCCATTGCTAAAGGGCGTAACAAGTAGAGACTAGACCAATACAAAATCAATAACCAGTAAACAAACATCAAGTATCTGCAGCTCCAGTCCAACATCCATAAACAGTGACAGAAGTCTCTGCATGCTAATTCCACCCCTCCAGTTGGGTGAAAGAGCCCAGGGAAAATTCTTCTCCAAGCCAGGAACTCTCCAAGGCAGCTGTTCCACAATCCTGACATAACCAAAACATCTATGGTCTATACTGTAAACCATGGTCCATCTTCAAACTACATGCAATAGCCTGATGTGTCCTCCAATACAGGGATTTAACCCTATTTCCCACGTCACATCTCAGCAGCTGCTTCTGGAACTGTCTTCACACAATGGCTTTACTGGGCCTCCACGCAGAGATTTTAAACATGCTTCACTTTGCCCAGGGACAATTTGCAAAAGACAAGACTGTTTTGCACTCAAATGGCCCTTTCTTTTCAGCACTTGTTATATTCCATAATGTCAGGTGGGCTCTCAAATTTGGTAATTTGGGTGAAATAAATCTTGAACTTGAAGAGCAGCATACTCCTTCACTTATCTTCCTTTCAAAAGATTTTGTCTTCTTACTCATTTAAGCCTTTCATGGTTCACCCTCAGGGCATCATTGCCATTCTTTCAATACTAAATAGTTGTCCCAAACTTGATGGTGGTAATTAACAATTGTCACATCAGTAACCTAAACTCAGTCTCTATGCCTGTAACTTCAAACTTGCTTGAAAGTTTCCTTTAATAAACTTTGAAACTTTCATATCTTTCTGTTCCATATATTCCATCAAGCACACCAATCTACTACTTTTAAATTCACCCTTGCTCAAACTCTTAGTGCCTTCGCAGAACAAAACCAGCCTTTTTGTCAGGAGCACAATTTCAACAAAGTCCTCTCTTTCCCTCTTGAAAGTTCATAAACCAAGCCTTCACAGACCACAATTCTCTCTGCATTTAGCATTTTCAAACTCTCACCAGAACAGCACATCAAGCTCTGCTTACAGAAGGACAAGGTGTTTCCAGTCCAAAGCACCAAATCCTTTCACATTCTTCTAGCAAATACAATCTAAAAGACAAAAGCCCACAAGGTCAGATTCATTGCAGCAACAACTCCACTCTTGGCACCTATAGTTCTGTTGCAGTTACTTTTTGTTGTTAGAAAAACATCCAACCAGAAGTAGTTTATGGGAGGAAAGTGTTTATTTCAGGCTTACAGAATCCAGTTCTATTATGGAAGAAGAAGCTGGCTCACTTCCATAGATTCATAGCAGAGAGAGAAAAAAAAATGACCCAGCAAGCACGAACAGTCAGAGCTCAAGACTGACTTTGAATGCTTCTTAGAGCTGGAAATGACAAACCCTCCAGCATGATGCTGGAGACTCAAGTTGCAAACTTAATCAAAATTACTTCAAGCTATGTGGGACATCCATTTATATTCAAACCACCACATATCTATCTCCATCACAGTATGGCAGCTTGCTTCTCCAGAGCAAGGGCTCTGAGAGATGAAAAATAGGAGAAGGTTAGAAACACGGGAGCCAGTATTTTTGTATCCTCATTTCAGAATTGACTTCCTAGGACTGTTGCTACCTAGAAGGGCATAACTATTCTAACCCATGACTGGAGCTGCACAGTGTGTGAATTCTAGGAGGCAAGGTCACTGAGAACTACCTTAAAAATTGCCAACCTCACTTCTATACATCATTTTAAAATAAACATCAGTGTAGAAAAAAATAAGAAAATGGGGAGGCATATTATTTTCTTCAAACCAGAAATTTAAATATCTAATAAAAGAAAATTATATAATAATTAAAGGAATGTTATTCTTAAAATGATAAATAATATTTAATTATCAGATACACATGGAATTTTTAATGTCATAGAGTGTCCATGAAATCAAAGAAACCAGTAATAAGTAATGCTAGTGTAAATTAATATGTATTCTATAGTTTTATTTAGCCATCGTTCTTAACACCTTTAAAAATTATATGTCCATGAAATCTATATTAAAAATTACTGTCTAAAAGTTTCACATTGAAGTCCTTATCATAAGGACAAACTATAAAAGCATGAAAATAGTATATGTTCACTTTTACAACAGAATTGAAAATAAATCTGTAAAGACATTATTGGTAAATAATTATTCTACATGCTCATAAAAGAAAATTATTCTTTTATTAAAAATAATATTACTTCTAGGTTAAAAAAGCAGAAAATAATATTAAAAATATATATTCACAACTATTGAAAGAAGTACCCAACATATTATTTTGGAGGCAAAATGGTATATACTTCATGGTTAGTTTTATTCCATATAGTGTTTAAATATATGCTTATGTGAAAAATAGCAGACGATAGCTGACATTATCAATAAGGTTATCTTCATAATTATTGTCATCTTATCTGTAGTGTCTAAATTATATTAAGCATCTATTATAGTGTAATTTTAAGAAAAACAGCCTTTCTAAAATAAAAACAAAAGTAATATCCAAGTTATATCTCCTATAAGCAGATATAGCTTCCTTAATTAAATTATTATTATTGATTTTTAAAATTAGAAATCCATATATATATATATATTCACCACTGCATTAAAGATAAATATGTAATACCAGAATTTATTTTGTATCCAGGAGATATTTTTGCCATTATGAAAGTTTTATTTTTGACAAATAGATAACTATATAGTTAATCTGATTATTACATTGGAACCACATAACCAATCGAACAAGAAAAATATACATTTTTTATAACACAACAACATAAACCAAAGTCCTATGAAATGGGAATCACGTTCATTTTACCAATGCAAAGATGAAGGCTCAAAACCTTGCTCAGGATACAATTATTAACATGGGCAAGAGTTGACTCCAAGAATTTTACACTGCTGTCTCTGGCTCCTGGAAACCTTTTAGCTCCCAGGCTTCAGTGTCTGCTCCATGCTGAAGCTTTCCTAAGGGCAAGAAGCAGAACGAAGAAAGAAAGTGGCTCTCCTTTTGAGAAGTTTGAGTCAAGGCCCACAGATATGCTTCTCTCCTAGGGTTCATATTGGCAAACGACGCTGACTGTTCTCTGCAATAGACACACCCGGGTGCTTGAAACCCTCCCTCCCTGATGGGTCCTGGGCATCCTTCATGTCATGAATTCTGTAGCTGTATTCTCCATCTTCCTGGATCTCAGGTGTGGAGATTTTCTAGGTTCAAAGGCTTGGCTTAATTTTGAATGTTCTGCAAAGTTAAAAAAGCTCCTTCTTTGCACTAATAATTGGAGCCTAGGATCTATGAGGCCCAACAGTTTACTGTAGAGTCGCAGAGAAAGATACGAAATGGTCCTCATAGGAAAATGCCTAATGTGCCCTCACAGCACTTTTCCTGAGTGCAATAAGGAGCCGGAAATGGCATCTGGAACCCTCTGCAGGGCAATCTTAGAAATTTGAATTAGAACCATTGAATTTAGTTATTGCTTTAATTTCTATTTGATTTCCAATTTTAATATCTCTTCCCTTTTAAGTATTAGTAAGGAGTTTTGTTTTCTTAGATTGTGCAACCTTCCTTATCTACTTGTCTTTTGAAAACATTCTAGCTATGCTTTAAGAAACAACAGTGAGGTTATGTGCCATTTCTACAAGAAAGAAACATATAGGGATTCATGTAGCCTATTTTAAACGCTTTGGTCTGAATTATGATTACCTTAACTTTAGTTAATGAATTTAGTTAGTAGACTAATTTTTCTCAGCACATTTTATTTATATTTTAACCTCTATTTTGAAGCAGTGGTGATACTAAGAATAATGAATATATCATAGCTCTGTGTTTATTTTAACTGACACCCACAGGAGGGATCAGTCACTGTATAAGGTGCCCATGGCATTAAGAAAATGGCCGTGGAATGTACTTCAGGTGAGTTAATGGGAATAAAGAGAACGTCTGTTCTCAACATCACTGTGAGCCTTGAGAAGTCACTCTAGCTCCACTAGGCAATTATAATAATAGTTATTCAGTTGCAGTAATCAAACAGGCTAATTAATATAATGATACCAGCTCACATTTATTGAAACTGTACTGTATCTACTGGTGCTCTTCGTCTTTTAGATTTATATTTCACTTAACTGTCACAGTTATTATTATTAGTAGTAGTAGTATTAGTTACATTTTTTGTTGCTGTGTCCACATTCCTAGTGTGTCCACATTCCTAGGAGAGAATCAAGGAAGGGCTATTTTGGCTCACAGGTTCTGAGGGTTTCATTCATGATTGGTTCTGGGATGTGGAGAGGTAGAAGATGATGTGGAAGGGCTCAGAGGAGAAAGGATGCTTATTTCACACCAGCCAGGAAGCAGCTAGGAGAGAACATGCTAGCGAGCATCCACCTTCTTTCCTCTTTTATTCCATCTATTTGATGGTGAAACTCATCTTTTGGATGTTGTGTTAGTTATTTTTCTCATTGCTATGGCAGAAAACTCAACGGAGACAGCATAAGGGAGGAATTCTGGCTCATGGATCAGGGGATACAGTCCACCACAGCAGGGGGGTCAGGAGCATCTCAGGACTGTGGCTGCAGGAAGCACAAGGTGGCTTAAATCACATGGGCAGTCAGGGCTGGAATAGGCCAGTGCTATAATCTGCAAACTCTGCCCATTACCAACCCATTTCCTCAAGCTAGGGCCTACATCCTAAAAGTTCCATGACCTTCCCAAATGCACCACTGGCTATAGGGACCAAGTGCCCAAGCACATGAGTCTAAGGAATGGGGGGGGGTGGAGGTTACTTTACATTCAAACCATAACCATGTCTTCTTCCCTTAGTTCATTGATGTCAAGGAGCTTCTTTGCAGACACACCCGAAGTCTGCTTTACTAATCTCCTAGGCACATCTCTAGCTGGTCAAGATGATAATCACACTTAACATTACAATCATTGTTCCCTACTGACAGATGAAGAAATCAAGGCTCAGAAAAGATTTAACGACACATCCCAGCTTACATAGCTGATGATGAAGCCATCATTCAAAGCACTCAATTTGACTCCGGTGGACATTCTCTAAACTCTGGGCTGCTTTGCCTTGCAAATCAAGTTTTTGCCTGGGTTCTATAGGATTATGGTGCACAGTGAAAAGCAGTTCTCATGGTTTGTAACATTGAGTTATTAAAGACTGCCTTACAAGGTTGTCTTTACGTAGGCACAGCTTTATAGCACAATGTGAAAGAGAAAAAAATGCTGAGTAAAGAGGAGCGACCAAGGGACGAAACATGCATTGGTCCTGGGGGATTTGAGAGAGTCCCAAAATGTAAAAGCTTTATGACCAGTTAGGGCTCGAATAGGTCTAAGCCTCAATTTCTAGATAATCAGCAAAATATAGCCTCCATCCTGAAATTACTGCTGTGATTAGGATTGCATAGTAGAAATGTCCTATTCTAGGTAGGACAAAGTAGATATACTTTGGTGCTGGGAAGGATGTGAGGCTGTGGAAGAGGCAGAAAGGAGACAAAATGAGTATCATGCTTTAAACAAAGGCCTTGAAATCCAACAGGCTTAGACTCCATCTCCAGCTCCGCCACATACCCTGAGTCACAAAACTGACACTCCCAAGCTATTTACCTGCAAATAGGTATGTTGATAGTTCCTTCTTCATATGATTATGAAGATTAAAGGGATATTGCATAGAAAGCACTTAACACTGTGGCTCCTCACTGTGAGAAATCAAAAAATATTAACTTGTGCTATGGTTATTAATATTGCTGACAGAATAAAGACTGTAGTAAAAATGCATAGTGTCTATGTGTGATAATGGCACATAGCAAGTGCCCATCATCAAAACAAGAAACATTATGGGAAATATAACTATTAGCTAGTCATGATATCCGTGTTGCATTTTTTTCATTATCGCTGAGATATAGAAAAGTCATTTCCCCACCTTCAGCCTCCAAATTTGGGAAGGGTGATTGACCTGGGTATGAACTATGCTAGGACATAGCAAAGGTGTTTATCGACCCTGTTAGCAATATTTCTGTAAAATTACTAACTCTTCTTCCTATGAGATAAAGTCCTTTATACACTTTTACTGTTACTAATCTGCCTCATGAATTTATGATGACAGATAGTAGCCTTTGAAAATGAGCAACATCTGAGGCTGGCAAACTCATGGTCCAACTTCCTACTGTTACAAATGTATTTGAGTTATTTTAAACTATGGAATCTAGAAGTCTAGGAACTTTCATTGACATAATGATGTCTAATACGCTTCCTCAATCTAAGAGCTGAGAGTAGAGAATGTGTAGCCTGTGGCATTTGATGGAGCCGGGAATCATTGGGGTCATCAGGCCAGTACTGAACCTTACTAGAGTAACAGAGGAGGAAGGAAGCCTTGCAAAGGGGAGTATATCCAGGTACCATGGGAGGAACTGGATGTATACTAGTGAACACTGAGAAGAGACCATATTGGATTATCCAAGGGGCCCTAAATCGACAGATGGGGATCCTTATCAGAGACAAAAGAGGGGAAAAAGACACGGGAAGTGGGCTGGAGAGATGGCACAGCGGTTAAGGCACTTGCCTCCAGTGCCTAAGGCCCCCAGTTCAATTCTCCAGGACCCACATAAGCCAGAGCCACAAGGTGGTGACCCTGGTTCTCTCTCTCCTCTCTCTCTCTCTCTCTCTCTATATATATATATATATATATATATATATATATATATATATATATATATATATCTGTCTCTCTCTGTCTCTCTCTCTCTGCTTGAAAATGAATAAATAAAATATTTTTTAAAAAGACACGGGAAGTAAGGGAGACAGTGTGACATGGAGGCAATGATAAGAATAAAGTGGATGGAAACCAAAGAATGCCTGGAGCCACCAGAAACTAGAAGGGACAATAAAGTGGCAGACACTGACCCCAGTCTTTTGGATGTAGATACATTTTCTGCTGAATATCTTGGTTTTGAACTTCTAACTTCCATAACTATGAGAGAATAACCTTCTATTGTGTTAAACCACTTACTCTGTCGTAATTGTTTATCATTGCCACAGGATGCAAATACAGTGAGTAACACGGGCTTTGCCTTTCATGGGGATGAGAGACATAGTATAGAAATAGTGATGATGAGGGATGAGGGACAGCATAGGAGAATGGTGACTCCTCACATGCCATGAACTACCTGTGTTGGTCAAGGTTCCAGGAAGCCTTTCCTGCAGTTGAGTGGGAGTGGACAGCGCCCCCGTCTTTCTACCCTTTTACACTGTTGCAAGCCTCAGGGGGTACATGTTCTATCTCCTAAATCCTTGCTCCTTGACTGGAAGGTCAAGAGGTTGTAGCTGCCTGGCTCTAGTAGCCATGAAAAACAAGCCAGAGCAAGGCAAGCAGATACGAAACAGTGAAACCTCTGCCAAAGATGTGTGGGGATCCCCTAAGGGCCCCAGCACCCAGGACTGCCTAGCAGAGGTAAAACCCGCATGCCACAACTCCAAAACATGATGACTTTGTAACACACTTAATTCCAACAGCTCTTGGCATTTATAAGATTGAATCAAAATTTAAAAAAAGATTGAATCAACTCAAGCTATGATAAAAAATGTTTGAATAAAGGTATATTCCATTAGTTTCGATGGGTGTGCCTATGTAATGACAAAATAGGGGCCTCTCCGTGTCGTTCTTACATTTCTCAGAACTGCAATTTTTCTCCTTTTACAGCATTCTTAAAGACATATGTGAACACTAAGGAACTAGACAGGAAGCTTGGGAGTATGAATACGTGTAAATACCAAGTCAGACTTTTCTTAAGAATGTCATTTATTCTAAAGTGTGCAAGAATTACTTCAAAGCCATTAGTGTCTGGCATCCTCTCAAGGTAGATAAATTTTAAAAACACACTCTTCCTATCAGACTTTAATGATGTTAAAGAAATGTGTTTTTTTTCCAGCAAGAAACAAAAAAAAATATTGCTTTTGACCTGACAAGCTGTATCACCTGCCTGTAAGCTTTTCATCAGGATGGCAGACACTACATACAGCTTGAGCTGCTCAGCCATCTGGAGGAACTCTAATTAGAAATTTCAAAGAAAATATTTGTTTGGTTGACTGGAGAGCTTTAGGTCCCATGTTTGGGGATAAGTCAAGCCTCCTGAGCACTTGTTTGATTTTTGATTATTGTAGATTTTGACGTTTTTTGGTTACATCTCCTCAGCAATCCTTAACAGCAGCAAAGGAATTCTTCTTTTCCTTCCCTACTTCCACTCATCCCTGAATGATGTGCTGAGCATCTATACATTGCAGGATATTCTAGAGGACACTATGGATGACTTACTTAAAGTGAAGACACAACATAATTCAAAAATGTCCAATGTCAAAGCTTTGAAGTGAATCCTGAAAAACTCCAGCCTTTGAAAACAAAGTTCTCTCCACAAAGGAAAGACTTAAATTAAGCCAGGCAGTCATGGGGACTCCCCATTGCATTGCATTTCTGATAGTTCTTGAAAACTTGCCTTTTCAGATTTTTCAGAGAAAGTTAATACAGGTTCTGAACTAAGGACTTACCTTGCAAAGACAGTGAAGTGGCTTCCATTCTGTGTTTACAGCTTCCTGTGCATGTACTCTCTGAGGAACTGCAGTGCAACTCAGTTGACATTGTCTCTCATGGTGGACTGGAAGAAGTAGTCGGGGGCTGGGGAGATGGCTCAGCAGTTAGAGGAGCTTGCTTGAAAAGCCTGATGGCTGGGTTTTAATTCCCCAGCACCCACTTAAAGCCAGATGTATAAAGTGAAGCATGTGTCTGGAGTTCACTTGCAATGACACCCACATGCTCTCTCTCTCTTTCTCTCTCTCCTTGTTTCTCTCTCTGTCTCCTTCTCTCTCAAGTAACTAAGTAAAAGAAATATTTTTTTAAAAACAGAAATGTGGGAGATAGCTCAGCATGGCTCCATCTAGAGCGATGGCTCAGTAGTTAAGGTGTGTGTCTGCAAAGACTAACAACCAAGTTTGATTTCCTTGCACCCAGGTAAAGCTAGATACACAAAGGGGTACATGTATCTGCTGTTTATCTGGAGTGGCTAGAAGCCCTGGCACATCCACTGTTTTTTCTCTCTCTCCCTTCCATTTTCTCTCTCCTTGCAAATAAATAAAATATTTTTTAAAAGAAATGTGTTTGGAAGGAAGAGCAAGTACCCATGCTGCAAAGATGTTTGGGCTGATTCTGAGGACTGGTCTGAAATGATGTAAGCACCCTCCCTCTGCTCCTCTTTCTCCTCCCCAATGTGAAAGATAAAGTTCTTCAAAACCCTCCCTCATCTTTTGTTGTTACATTGGAAAATTGTGCTCCATGGTACTAAGAATAAAGAAAGGAAAAATTCAGAGAGAATAAGAAATGAACACAAGAGAAACAGAAAAACAGTAAAACATTGCCCTGACACTGTGTGTTCCCAGCCCCTGTCCCAATGACATATCTGCTCATTCATGTGAACATGTACCCAGAATTAATAATAGTTCCTGAAGACAAAGGAGAAGGAAGCCCGGATGGTTTGGGGCATTTATTTTACCTTTTCCGTGGAGTGACTTGTAAAATAAGTAGAAAATAACTTCCAGATCAGGCAGTTTGTTGGAAGTGGCTGCTTTGTGATGTCTGCAAAGCTGAACCTTTTTCTTACAAGTGATTGTGAAACCCTCCTTCTGTCATGATCTCACCAATTTGTGATGGCATTTGACAATTAAAGCAGCCTTCTATTGCTCTGTTGGCACATGAGACTTCTGAAAATATGTGGCATGCAATATGATCACCACTTCCACACCATTATGATAAACCCATCTGAAAAGCACCTGAGGATTAATGTGATTAATTCATGGAAAACACTAGAACCGAGGGGCTTGCTGTAAGTGTTCCATACCATCAGCCACCACCACTCTATAGGCTCTCTTCTCATCAGAGAAGCTGTATTTGTACAGGTGTTAGAAGAAACTGGAAAAACAAGCTGAATTTAGAAGTTTCTTGATCAAATGGTCTGAGACAAAAATTAGTTTCATTTTGCTCACACTGGAAGTGGATATTTGCATGTGTTCTAATGTTAATTCTTGTTCACATTTGATCAAATGAAAATGGACAGTGAACAGGATGGGGGATTTGGAGGCACACTCACATTGGAACCCTGCCAAATTCCTATGATTGCAGAAACCACCTGGGAAATGGGAGCAAAGGCCTGAGGTTGGAGGGGAAATGTGTGAAAATGAGGTATGATTTAATGTCCTTTCATTCTAATTAATTATAACAGAACCATGTTAGGAGGGTAACAAAAGCACCAATTAATTGTTACTGTGTCCTTGATGTCCAGCCCTGGTGCTCTCCAGAGTCCTGGACGAGTCTGGTTTTCATGAACCAGTTTCTTTCCACATGAGACACAGTGCTTTTTTCTTCTCTGTCCTCCAAAATGGGAAGTTTTAGGAATGCATCTCATGTTGGGTGCTAGAGAATCAGTTGAAGTCTGACCCAAGAAGTTCTCTGTTCAGGGCATGAGCAGAAACTTGAAGGAGGAAGGATGCAGCCATGGAAGCAGCCTGAAGCTCTCTGGGGAAAGTTCCAGACCAGAGGGTCCACAGGTCTCTTCCTTGCATCCAGGAATGAGGGACTTCCTCCCAGCAGTGATGGAACAATTTTGGTTAAAGGCATAATGGCACAGGTAAAATCAAGACCTCTACACACACCTACTTCCTAAGTGGGCTCATGCAACAGAAAACATTTGCCTAGATGAGAGGTCATGTGTCATAATTAGATGCATTAGTATTATTAGTCCACAGAAAAAGTTAACGTTTGAACTTTCACTCCCGATATGAATGATGACTTATTGCCTGCTAACTACCAGGCTCTGACTCACTGCACGTGTTTTCATTCATGTTGCTATTAGCATCATCTCCCATTTTTAATAGAGAGAAACGCAAAGCACAGGGAAGCTAAGATACTCACTACAGATGGCGCATGCGGGAAGGAGAGAAGCAGAGGGGATTGGATCCAGGAGCTCCTGGCTCCAGAGTGTCGGCTCATATCCGTTACACTCTCCTTCCTCTATAGCAACAGTCTGGAAGCTGAAATATCAAGGCGTTACTTCCAGCGCTTTCGATGCTTATTTACACTACAAGCTAGTCTAGGTGACTTCCTAAAAACAGGCCTTCATGGTTTGGCTCTCATTGCCAGAGCACGTAGAATGGGAGTTTGGGGGATAGATAAAAAAGTTGAAAACTGCCTCAGATTGCTTTGTAGCATTTCATGGGAGGAGAAGTGATTCTGGGTTCATGTGCATAGCCGTTTCACCCATGAGCAGGAGGACAACTTTGACCTAACTGCTTGCATATTGACTTGACTTAGCCATTTAGCCAATCAATCAATAAACCATGTTTCAAAATGCAATAGGATTGCATTGAGATGTTAAAAATTAATAGTAATGAAAATCAGAGCAAAGTTGCGTTTAAATGTGTTCCTCCATAGGGAGTGACATCATTCCCATTTATAGCTGAAGAATTTGGTTTGGCTATTGAGACATTCAGACTGTAACATTAAAAGGTTATTCTGCTTGCTTAATGACTTCCTAGCTCTTGCTTTATGCCTGCTCGGGTCGACAGCAATTCCTCATGAAGGTGGGCTGTCTTGATCTGGCTGGCCACCATCCCTTGGCAGCTGTGGCTGCTTGGGGGAGTCCCTGGTCTTCCTTACTCCTTTCCAATTTCTCCTATTTCCCTCCATTGCTTTTCTCTCTCCTCCCTCTCACACATCACCTCCTCCCACCACTACCTCCCCCCCACCAAATGTTCCATTCCGCCTTTGCCTTTAAGAACAGCCTTCATTACAAATGCCTGCTCAGGCAGGCCCAACATCCCAGCACGAAAACCTGTTGCAGTTTCCTTGGCATTGGTAGCACTCTGACTGGTACTGGGGACACTGAGAATCTGCCACAGCCCTTGTCTCTTGATGAGGCCTGGGAGCCAAGGCTTCCAGGAGGACAGCCTCACTTGTCAGCTGTCAGTCAGGAGACAGTCTGTCTCATCCGGTGCTGCCCCTGCCACAGGGAAGGAGGTGGGGGCTGAGCAGACTGTAAAAATGAAATAAGCTTCAGTGAGATGCCTGAGATTCATTTTCCCCCTCAGATGCTTTCATCTCACTCATTTCGCTGTGTTTACAGGCCCACGGGTTTCCTGAGGGCAGTCGTGATTTAGATTTACAGTTCCCCAGGCAGTCTGATTCCGAGGAAAAGTTATAACACCTGTAATGTATTACTGTCTCCTAGAGGAGCAAAGAATGTCAGGGGCTGTGGAGGTTGGCCACCCCAATAACTGCAGACTGTCCACACTGTAGCACTCAGCAGATGCAAGCGAGCTGCACAAGTCCCAGTGCGCCCCCCTACCCACATGTGAGTACCCCTCTGCTCCTGGAGCCTAGAGATTGGGGACAGGCACTGCTGACATCCCTGTGTGGTGAAAGGTGGCTCTGGTGACAAAAGTCCAGCATCCATGTTCAGACCTTGGACAAAACAGAATTCAAAAGAGGCACAGAAGCTAGGGAACTGAAAATGTAAGGCGTCACTTTTGCAGAAATTCCCTACAAATGCGCACCACTTTCATTGATCCCTTTCACTTCAAATCTGGTCCGTTTTGCTACAAAGGGCAGAGTTAGCATTAATCAGAATCTGGATTGCCAAATGGGTACATCCAGGCTGACAGGACAGTGACGAACTTCTGCCCTAACTGGTCATTTTCTAGAAAGAATGTAACTTCCCTGAGGGTCTTGTGCTACCACCCAACCCAGAACCTGCTTAGGGGGCAAAGGCATAAGAAAACCAGTTTTTGAAATGGAGATCATGGGCTTTCGAAGTACTGAGCCCGGTGTATTCTACAGCTTGCCTCCAGCACAGGCTCTTGAACTTTGAGATCCAAAGGCTCCGCTGTCCTTCCCCACAGTGCCTTGTCTTTGCTTTCCAAATTCAAGTCTGAGTTCAGTTCACTGTTCCTGAAATGTGTCTGCTGTTCTTGCTTCTGTCAGGGTGGAGGAACACTGCTATGCTGATTTGTTTCTGTTCCTTCCTCATCTCGGTTTGCTAGCTGCCCAGAGCACCAGAGGGGCATTACTGGCTCTCATCACATGCTGTTTGGGGCAGTGAGAGAATGGATGGAGAGAGTACCCCACACTTACACATATATTAAATGTGCTTTCTTGACAATGACCATGTGCTTACTTCTGGGAGACAGTGTCTCAGAGCCCAGCGCTAATGCTCAGGCCGAGAGACTGTGAGGTGCTAAACCATCAATATTCATTCTGCCGTAGTGAGC
>PVHP010000866.1:38791-124013 GCA_004024765.1 Zapus hudsonius
GTCCATAATGAGTTACATTATTTAGTGGGCAAACCATGCGTTGTTATCCCGACTTCCCCAATTCCCCCCCTCCCCATCCCTGATCAGTTGTATATCCTCCTTCGTGGGCTGTCTGTATTAGTCCTTGTGGCAAGGGATCCTGTATATCTTAGTACTCATCTCGGTCTTCCTTACCCAAGTGAGTTGTTACTGATGGGTGATGCCTCTGGACCGTCTCCCCCACCACGGCTCTCACAATCTTTCCACCCCCTCTTCCGCTCAGTTCCCTGAGTCGTGGTGGGTGAGTAATAAGGCTGCTTTAATGTTGCGAGCTTAGAGGTCCTTGTGCCGAAAATCCCTGGTTTCTGTCTCAATGGCCTATCCTGTGTTGATTGAATGACTGTGGTTGTAGGTCCCTTGTTCATCATTCATTGTCTGCTGAGTTCCCTATGGATCCTCCCTGATATGACTGTGGTGGCTCCTCTCTTGTCAGGATCTCATCCATCGGCCTACAGTTGGTTGGTAAGGTTAGATGGGCCACAGCTCTCTTGTTGTATCCATTTCAGAGCTCGCTGGGATTCTCGATGAAGATCAATGGCATTCTGTGGTTTCTTCAGCAACAGGATTTCATCTCAGGCCTGGGGAGGGTGTTCAAGAGCCTTTACAGAATTCTGTCTTGTTTTTGGAACCTCACGGGTCTGCTTTATTGTTGAGATCTTAAGAGTCTCTGTACTTCTGCTTTAGGTCGTGTTGGAAATCATTGGTGTCTATTGTGCTGACTTATCCTGGGTTGACTGATTAGCTGTGCTGATAGATCTCTTGCTGTTCCGTCACTTTCTCAAGGGTTTCATTTGGGGGGCTATATGATAAGCCTGGGGTGGTTCATCTCTTGCCAGGATGTCAGCCCAACGTCTATAGCTTGGTGGTGGAGTTGGAATGACCTCGGCTCTCTCACTACCTTCTGAAAAATACAAACAAACAGGATCTCCATCAGAGAGTGAGGTCAGTATGGGTTAAATGCGACACACATTTCTAATTTGGTGAGATTCTATTGGGATTAGCCTCTCTGGAGTTCTCTAGTAATGGGAGTTTCTCCTTGGGGGCCCAAGTTTCTGGTTCCCATAGGATTTTGACCTGAGTCCCAATTCTAGTTAAGGGCTCCTTGACACTGAATGGATTTCTTAGCCAATTTGAAAGCTGTTGACTACCCTCCCCAGGATATGGCACCTCTATTGCCCAAGTGATCACTTCTTGGCTCGCTGATTTCTCCCAGAAGGCAGTGTGTTCAACATTTTCATGGCAACAGTCTGCATTGTATATCAGTGGCCTCTGCTTTCTTCAAATATTATTGACCAGTTTCCCCTGACCGTTTATGTAGCACCTTTCAGCACTGCATATGCTAGCATCTGGGGGTTGGTTACCATTCTGGAGCCTACAGCGTCTCTTGGTGTTGTGTGATGACTTTCTGTGGTTTCTTCAGCAATAGGATCTTACCTTTGGCCTGGGGCAGGTATTCAAGGAAATTTAAAGAAAACTGGACAGATTTGGAGCCCATCTTACTTAGCGAACTCACACAAGAACAGAAACTCAAATGCCACATATTCTCCCTCATATGCAGTTCCTAACCAAATTAAGCTTAAACTCTAAGCAAACTTGACCGGTGAAAAGAGAGACTGTAAAAGGGGATGGAAGGAATTGGGGTAAGGGGATTTATACAATAAGCTAAACCAATAGTGAATTGATACAATAAAATCCTTACTTGCATACAGTAAGCTCTTGAGGAAGCTGTGGGCTTCACCTGGTCAGAGGGGGCATGATTAGAATGGGAAGAATCCTAACCCCAAGAAACATTGCTCAGGCCTACAACCCCCTGTCTCAGTCATGAGTTACATTTCAAACTGAGCTGTTGTTGATCAAAGAGACCCGCCAGGTCCCCAAAACATGACAGGCTTTTATTAAAGCTCTTAAATACCTAACCCAGGCCAAAGGTAAGACCCTACTGCTAAAGATACCACAGAGTGTCATCATACAACCCTTAGAGACCCTGCTAGATCCAGAATGGTAACCAGCTCCCAGATGGTAGCATGTGTAGCACTGGAAGGTGTGACCTGAGCTGCCAGGGAAAATTGGTCAATGATATTAGGAGAAAGCAGAAACCACAGATAGACAGTTGTCACGAGAATGCTGAACACACGGCTATATGGAAGAGACCAGCAAGTCAAGGAGTACTCGTGTGTGCAATAGTGGTGCTAAACCTAGGAGGGTAATCAATGGCTTACTCATTGGCTAATATATCCACTCAGTGGCAAGGAACCCTTAACTGAAACTGGGATCCATGGCAAAATCTTATGGGGACCAAGAACCTGGGCTCCAAGGGGAAATTACCACTACCAGAGAGTTACAGCACCCATTAGAATCTTGCCAAATTAGAAATGTTTGTCTTATTTAACCTATACTGATCTCATTCTCTGATAGATATTCTGTTTGTATTTTTTCAGAAGGTAGTGATAGACCCAGGGACAACCCAATTCCACCATCAAGCCATGGGATGATGGCTGACATACTGGCAGTAGATGAAACACCCCTGGCCTATCAGGTGGGCCCAAATGAAATCTGAGAAAGTGGTGAGATAAACAAGAGACCTATCACCACAGCAAGTCAGATAACCCATGAAAGGTCAATGGAGACAGACACCAAGAATGCCCAACACAACCCAAAGCAGAAGTCCAGAGACAACTAAGATCTCAACAATAAAGCAGACTTAATACTCACCCACCATGACTTAGGGAACTGAGCAGAAGAGGGGGCAGAAAGAATGTAAGAGCCATGATGGGGGATAATATCCAGAGACATTGCCCCCCTCAGCAACAACACACAATAGAGAAAAAAAACTGGCTACCTCTTGTGCAATTCATAATCCCCTACCCCATGGGACTGATTCAGTATGCCCACTGAAGAGGGTCCCCAGTGGATAGGGGACAGAGAGGAAGGAAAGAGGGCCACCATTACAGGATTTGCTCATACAATATATCTAATTATTAATGATACAGATATTTTAAAAACTGGCCACAAACTTGGAGATCTGAAAAGGAAATTAAAACTTAAGGAACGCCAAAATTTAAATAAAAGCAACAGAAAGGGCCAGGCATCCAAAGCGTTAGCGAGTTTCCTTCTAGAAACCCATAACCCATCTTCCTTTGCAGTGGATTACAGAATGTAGAGTCTCTGGCACTTCTTCTTTTTTTTTTATTGCCCATAATGAGTTACATTATTTAATGGGCAAATGATGAGTTGTTATCCCCAGTTCCCCAATACCCCTCTTCCCCATCCATCTGGATCAGTCCTTGGGGCAGAGAATTATGTATATCTGACACTTCTTTATCTTACCACAAGGTACACTCACCTTCCAACACCCAATAGACCTGACAAGGGTAAGAAATGAACTGTTCCCCTATTAGTCACTGAGATCTGGGGCTTATATATTGTAGCAGTCGATATTACTTATCTTCATTAATCTCTCCTTTTTGACCTCAGGGCTTCAGAAAGAACATCAAAGTTACACAGTATGTTTTTGTTTTTAGGAAACTAATTGTGAACTATGACTTTCTAGGGCATGGTTTCTAATGTTATAATAGAAAAAAAATAAACTTAAAATTGACATTTAAAATTTAACCTATTTTTAAGATGCATTAAGACAAAAGACCCCTGAAGATATTTAAGCAAATGCCTTTAACAGCTAAGCCATCTCCCCAGCCCTCCCTGAAGGTATTCAAATAAGTTGGTAAATCTCTCCTATTACTACTACAAATACCCACTGCAAATATGCAATGTCAGCCCACCACGTACCCTGAAAGCAGGTATTTTCATTCTAATATGGAAAGCCAACAATGTGAAAAACAAGTAAGTGATTTTTTTATGATAAGTGTTGTGAATAATATAGATCATCATGCTACAGTGTAAGAAATAAGAACAGGAGTAGGCGTTGCCACCTTTATCCTAGGGAGTTGGATGTGTGTTGTGAGGGTTACCTGAATGGCTTGCCTTTTCAGCTGTGATTTCCAGGTATTCTTTCTCTGAGGGCTCTCAAGATGTGCCTGGTGTCCCTCTGAGATCTGGGTAACATTAGAACCCTCTTGTTTGACCGTTTGTTTATCTGGAACCCTGTAACCCATATGTTCCCAGTTCTCTCAATATTTTAAGCTGTTAAAGGCACTAGTTCACAATTCAAAAAATTTATTCAAATCCTTAATATCTCATGTATTTAGCCCACACAGAATTTTCATGGGCTAATATATTTAGTTTTACTTACCATTAAATTGAGCAGAACATCTCATTCTCAGGGTAATGTACTCAATATTTAGTTCAGAAAAGAAACCTTCCTAGAATATCTGGTCTAGCATTTCACTTCTTCAGGGACAACCTTTTTAACACACAGTAATAGTCAGTGGTTTTTCTTGTGGTTAAAAGCAATTCAGAAACTCTGTATTCTGATACACTTCCACACACGTTCCCCTCCACAGACACCACCCAGCCTTTGTTGCTGGTTACAATTTTCTTTTTCTTTCTTTTTAAAAAAATTATCTTTATTGCCCAAAATTAGATACATTGATTGAGTAAATATTGTGCTTATATTCCAATTTGCCTTCTCCTGTCCCCAATCCCCTGGGAATCCTCCTCATTGGACACACTGGATCAATCCATTTGGCAAGGGTTATGGATAGCACAGGAGGCAACAAGGTTGCCCCCCTTTATGAATTGTAGCTTGTTACAATTTTCTTCTCCATCACCAAAGCTTTCTCTTTGCTAAAGATGTTCACCTTGCCAAGGAAGCAGACAAACTCAGCCATTTGGGTTCATACCCCTAGGATGACATGCCAATTTTCAAACACTAATGAAAAGAAAGAGTTCAATAAAAGAAATTACAATTTAATTATAATTTAAAGTATGACTGTATGATTGTATGTGCTTTTTCTTCTGTTCAATTCAGAACATTAATACTCTCAAGAAAATGTCTCCTCTTAGATGCCATGAGTATCTGAAATGGTTCACAGATATTATAATATTCTTAACAAAAATTGCAGGTATGAATAATGAGTGCTTACAATTATTTATAGGAGGATTAATATGGGCAAAAATTGTGCTGAGCACTTTGTAGGAATGATTTACTCTATAGACAAGGAAAGTTGTGGCCTAGGAGGTCATGTAACTTACTTAAGTTTCCATGGCTAAGAAGTGGCAGATCCGGGAATCCAGTAATCCAAGACATCCTGGCTCCAAAGTCCTACTCTTAAATGTCACATTTCCACAAGTGAAAAAACAACAAATGTCAAATGATCCTTGTGAGGAATGTGCATTCTGATTAAGTGGAGGGATATGATCCATATTTCTAGGCCAAAAAAATCCACTTTAAATTGCTTTTCAAAGTAAAGGTCTTTGAAATGGCAGATACATTGTGGACACTGTCTACAAAACATTGGCAAACTCTGACCAACAAGCTCTGGATTTTCCTTCTTCATATTTGATGTTCTGTGTGGTATCCAGCTGTGGCCAGATCTCACCTGATCGCACCCTGTTCTCAAAGACACACCTAGGATCATGTCTTGTGACAAGAGCAAACCAACACAGAAGGGAACCCTCAGAGACTGAGACTGGGCAAGTACCCTGAAGATTCAGCTTTGATTTTTAATCTTTCCATAAGATATTTCACCACAACAGAACTCTGGTGTGGCCTAGGACAGTGCCAGGAGAGTTTAGTTTCTTGCTGATCCTATATTAAGACTGTGTTCTCAGAAACAGCTGGTGTGTTACAAATGCAAACGGTGCCTTGAGAAGCAAGATGGTTGGAATCCCACTCTGGAGCACACAAGCTGTTGGTATCTGAGAGTCGGCAAATGAGAGCAGAAGGAGTATAACAAAGCCTGGGGAGGGTCAGTGTAGCTTGGGAACAGAGTTTGTGGGTCTGCTGGCTTTTGGAACCTGTATCTCATGCCTTCCTATGACTACACAGACCTGTGGTGGGAAGGAGTTGTTTCTATATGCTCATCAACTCTCAGAACTTTGCTAATGAGACTTCCTGACCATTTTCCTGGACAAACATTGGTGTTATGTGGTGTTGTAGTCAACTTTCTAGTTGCTGCGCAGAAAGAACCCAAGCAAAAGCAGCTTGTGGAGGAATGGGTTTATTTGACTTACTGACTCAAGGGAGGACTCCATCCTAGCAGGGAAAATGACAGCATGAGTAGAGGGGTGGACATCACTTTCACCATAGCACTGCAAACAGCGTCAGGAAGGTGTGCCAAACACTGGCAAGGGGAAGCTTGCTTATAACCCCCATAAGTCCACCCCCAACAACACAACTCCAGCGAGGTTGTAAAACCGAAACTGCCATCAGTTGAGGATCGATCAATTTGAACACATTCATTTGTTTGTGGGGGACACCTGGATCAAACCATGTCTTGTGGCTAGCAATGAGAAGTCATCCTTCATTGTTTCTGAGGTAACATAGTTAAATTAGTGTTGAAGGACTTTTTGTCCAATTCAGATATTTTAACTCTAAGGGACCAATTGGCAATAAAGGAGATAAAATATCTTTTAAAAATAATCACAGTTGATAAATAACAAGAGAATGATACAGTTTGTTATTGCATTTCACCCACATTGCCTGAGTTGATCTTCCAGAAAGCAAGCAGGTGGGTAGGGATGACTGTCATGCCCTCATTTTAAATATGGAGAGACTGAGATAGCAGAAATGACTTCTCCAATCTCCCTCCCTAAGAAGGGGTATTATATTCATTCCTTCTCTACCTTTCCTCCCTGGGTCTTTATTTTTTTGTCTTAGACTGTGTCTCTTGTTCATTGGCCCAAGATGATAAAATCTTGATCATGCTTTTTTTTCCCCATTTCATTCTAGGATTTTTTTCTGTATTTCCTGAAACATGAATAATCCAGATCTTCATTTGCCCTTTTCATTCCTTTTATTTTTCCATAGTCTCATTTGTATAACTCATCTCTCCTCTTTCCTTTTCAAAAACTAAAGCTATGTTTATATTCATGTCAACCCCTTCACATTAGATCTTCCCATAGAGAAGTTGGGAAGTTACAAATTGTTCTTCTCAGACATCTTTGGAGCTAGGATTCAGAACACAGAATAAGTTTCACCAGTTAGAAAATATGTAAGATTTCTGGGGTGAGAGATGACTAAGGATTATAGGAACTTGCTTGCAAAGGCTGCTGGCCTGGATTCAATTCCCTATCATGTATATAAATCCAGATGCAAAAAGTGGTGCAAGCATCTGGCATTAGCTTGTAATGGCAAGAGACTGGCATGCACATCCACCATCACCCCCCCCACACACACACACCTGCAAATAAATACATGCTATTTTTTTAAAGAGGAAGTCTCTGCCTCTTCTTTTTAATATTTTATTTATTCATTTTCAAGCAGAGAGAGAGAGAGAATGCACTAGGGCCACCACCTTGTGGGTCTGGCTTCTGTGGGTTCTGGGGAATTGAACCCGGGGCCTTAGGCTCTAGAGGCAAGTGCCTTAACTGCTGAGCCATCTCTCCAGCCCAATACATGCTATTTTTTTTCCAAAAGAAACTATGTAAGACTTCTAACATCTTTACTGATACAATACTCATATACCATATAGTTATCTATTTATAATGTATAGTTCAATAGACTTTTACTGCATTCACAGAGTTCTGTAACCCCGCTTGTGGTGATTTGTTTCAGGTGTCCCCCATAAACCTGTGTGTTCTGATTGCTTGGCTCCCCAGCTCATGGAACTTTTGGAATTGGAACCTTGTTGGAGGTATGTTATTGGGGGCGGGCTTATGGACATTATAGCCAGCTTCCCCATGCCAGTGTTTGGCACACTTTCCTGCTGCTGTTGTCCACCTGATGTTGGAAAGAAGGTGAAGTCCACCCTCTGCTCATGCCATCATTAACCCTGCCATCATGGAGCTTCCCGTTGAGTCTATAAGCCAAATAAACAACTTTCCTCTACAAGATGCTTTGGTTGGATATTTGTCACAGCAATGACAAAGCTAACTGCAACGTCACTAGAGTCAAGAAAATACATATGGGCTGGGTAGATGGCTCAGTAGTTCAAGGTGCTTGCTTGCAAAGCCTGCCCATCCAGGGTTCAATTTCCCAGCATCCACATAAAGCTGGAGACACAAAGTGGCATATGCACATGAAGTTCATTTGCAGTAGGAAGAGGCTCTGGTATACACACATTACCTCTCTTTCCTCACAAATAAATATATATATATATAGATATGCATATATATATATATATATATTTAAAGTGCATGTGTGTAAGATTTGAGTAGCAGAAGTGAAGCCAGCACCACCTGTCTGGCACCCTTGACGTGCTTACACACAGTCCTGAAGGCATTGTCGCTCCCTCAGCAGTTCTGTGGGATCCAGTCACTAGCTGCAGGTGTCTTGGTGGCAGTGGTAGATTCCGGGTTCTTGGATTGAGCCTCCTAATTATGATGGTGATTTTAGCTTCTTTGGGCACATTACCCTTATAGTCATCATAGGGATGTTATTCCTGAAAATTCACTGTAGATCCTGATTTTCTATCATTTGTAATGAGTTTGCCAATGAGTTGTAATGAGTTTCCATGCATTAATAATTATCTTGGCAAAGAAGCTACCTAGAATGAGTTATTTCTTACACCACCTATCAGTGAGTCTAATTTTTGTGTTCTTTACTTTAAATATCTTGTTAATTTTCTTCCACCTTGGATGGAACTCTGCAGCCATATGCTCAAAACTGAATCCATCATTCTCATTCACAACTTTATCTTCCTCCTGATTCTCTTGGCCCAGAGAAGAGCTGTAGCCACAGCCTATTTCCCAGCCAGTAACCTTGGAGTCAGCCTTAACTACTCTCTCTCTCTCTTCTTGCACAACCAATTAACTAGTCCCTAAATCCTGGATCTCACCATTCTGTAATCTCTACCACTGCTTATTGTGGCTCCTGTTGCCCCAAAGAGCAGCAGTCCTGGTTCCAAGCTAGTCATGGAGACCAGAGCGATCAATCTAAAGTATGAAACCCATCACCCCACATCTTTGCTTAAAATCCTTCAGGAGCTTACTTGAGAGAGTAAGGGCAAAACCCAATTTCCTTGGCCTAGCGTTCAAGGCAGGTCAGGGCATGGCTTATCTCTCCAGGCTCACTTTCTGCTGTTTGTTCACAATTTATACTGCAGGCATGTGTTTGCCTACCTGAATTCTTCCCCACTACTCTCGTACTCCATCTTACCACCTACGTATGCAAGCACCTAGCCTAGAGCTGATGCAGAGCAGATGCTTAGAACATGGTGAGAAATGTAGATGGCCCCAGACTCAGCAGGCTTTGCTAAATGTTTAAGATAAAGGGAGTGAAATATTGAAATCTGTATGGGCCCCAGCCTGCCTAGCACTCAAGATATCTCATTCAATTAGGAAAGTACTTTTCCCTATCATCTTCCTCAGGTTATATCTACAAAATAAGTAAAACCCAGGACTCAAACAGAAACTTTACACTAATATTCATTGAAACATTATTCCAAAAAGCCAAAATGTAGACACAATACAAGTGGCCATCAGCTGATAGACAGACATGATATTTGTTATATACACACAACAGAATGCTATTCAGCTTTAAAAGGAAATGAGTTTTGGATATGTGCTGCAACATGAATAAACCTTGAAGTTATTATTTTAGGTAGAATAAACCAGATACAAAAAGACACATATTATTCACTTTGTGAGGTTTCTAGAATAGTCAAAACTCAGAGAGATAAAATGTATAATAATGATTATTATCAGGTGCTTGGATGAAAGGGGGATGAAATAATATTGTTTATGAATATTGGCTACAGTTGGGAAAATCATGATGGAAAATAATGATGGTGATATATATAATTTTTATGGCCTGAAAGTCTTTACTTACCTTAATTTTATGTGCTGAAATTTATTTTTGAGTTTATTTATTGTCAATAATTAGAAACACCACATGAACAACTCTTGTGATGGTATCCCCTCCTTCCTCCTTACTGCTCCCACCTGCTGAGGGCCCTCCTCAGTGGCATTGCTGGAACATTCATCCCCAAGGTGAAGGTGTTAGACATTGTGATTAGTCAGTTATTAGTGTCCTTAAATAAGAGACATAAGAAATCGAGCTCAGGTCCTCCATCACACGAGGACACAGCGAAGAAGTGCTTCTTGAAGCACTAGGCAAGCTATCATCAGACCCCAAATCTTCCATGCCTTGTCTTTGACTTTTGACAATGAGATTCCTGTTGTTCAGAAGCCATTAGGTCTGTAACCCAAATGGACTGTGATGAGTCCACAACAAAAGCTGTGTTCTAATCAGGATCTATGAGTCCTATTCTCAGATCTGCCATCAGACAGTTATATAAAATTGATTTGACATTCTACTTTCCTAGGACTCAATTTCCTTATCTTTGTAGTGAAAAGTAAGGTGTAAAATCTTGACAGTTCCTCCTAGCAACAAATTATTTTACCTGGAGACAACCAAGTTCTTTTTGGCTAAAGGTCCATGTCTTTGAGTGCACTATAGGAAACCTACCATATCACAGCCTTGAAGCATGTCTTTACTTCTTGTTTCTTGGGGACATGGGGACCAGCCAAGAAGTGACAGCAAGCAGATTGGCCCTAGCCATGGTGACCAGAATATGATCTTCTGTCATGTCCACAGGAGATCACAGTGGAATAGAAGATCTAGATAGAATTTAATGTGCCAATATCCTCTTCCATGGGTCATCTGAATCAGGATCCAGATGACCCATGGAAGAGGATATCCAGCGGATTGGGAATTGGGAGGGGGTCATTGGGGAATTGGGGATAACAACTCATTGTTTGCCCACTAAATAATGTAACTCATTATGGTCAATAAATATATATATTAAAATTAAAAAAAAAGAATTTAATGTGCCAAGAGTGAAATTCTCCATCCATCCGTCTATCCATCCATATACCCAGCATTCACTGTGTACCTGCCATATATCAGGAACCATAAGTACCAGGAGTGTAGATATTAATAAGACAGGTATAACAGATCATAGCATTGATAGTGTAGGAGACACTGGCATGCTGCAAGTGCTTGAATAGATTCTACATCTAAAAAACCAGAAACACACACAAAGAGCATTGGGATTTTCAGTGACTAAATTGCCTGTGAAGAATAAAACATCAGGAAGGCTAATGTTGAGCTCAAGAGTCTTGAGAGATGAAAAGCATATGAAGCTGGATCTAGTCAGAGAATTCCTGCTCCCACCCCCCCCACACACACCTACACCCACAACTTTAGTGTTTTGAGATGGTCTCACTCTATAGTATAGACATGCCTTGAATTCCTGCCTCAGCCTTCTGAGTGCTGGGACAGAAGTGAGCCTCCATGCCTGGCTTCCTGGTTGTCCCCTTTCTTGAGCTACCCCTGTATTTATGTTGCCCAGGATGGCAGCTGAACAATGAGAAGAATTTAGAAAAAATTGTATATCCAGTGTGATGCGAGCATTTTCCTTAAACCTGACATCTTCTGATACAGTCTCACAAACATACCTCCTCCTAATATCCTTTAATGACCCCTTTAGGCAAAGATAAAATATCACCACAGTCTGCTATTCTCTTAACAGCCTTGCCAATGTTTGCTGTTCCAATGTCAACAGCCATTCTATAGTCCAGCTTTCAATGTCGGATTAACCCTCTTTTATTCCAAGAGCAGTCAGAAAAGCAATTGGATAGTTAGTATGCTCTTTGGAATTCGGTTGAAAAAGAATGAAGTTCTGCCAGATCCTGTCATGAAAGAAAGAAAAAAAAAAAAAAGCAGACTTGAAAGGTGAAGAAAACTCTCCTGAAAGGAAAGCGCTGACAGGCAGGTTACACCAGTCACAAACCCAACATGTAGCACCCAAGGGTCACCCACTTGGAAGGCATGCCAAAGTTGGCCAGCAGGTCCCAGCATGGAGGAGCTAGAAGGGAACTAATTAATTAAAGGGCATCAAACACATTGTCAGAGTGCAGACAGCAGAGAATAAAATGGACTTCACATGATTTACCAGGAGGGGAAGAGTAAGATCAGACCAATCTCATGAAAAGTTTTTCACAGAAGGATAATTTCCAACGCAATTCGATTTTATCATGGATAGAAGACAAACTGCTGTTTCAAATGTTGGCTGAAATAGAAGAGCTGAAGGCTTCCTAAAAATAAAGGAAGGCAAACTAACATTTCCTGAGCACATATTATGTGCCAGTTACTGGCAGGAGTCTTCTAAGCAAGTAAGTTGACCTGTCCAAGTGGTGCCACCTACATCGGAGCCTATGTAGAGCTGTGCAGAGTCTCAAGTTGGCACCATTTTGTTTGCATATGTTACCTCATTTAATCCTGTGAAAGCTCAGTGAAGGAAATGTCATCTTTACACACAAGGAAACAGACCTGGATGGTAACTTTGGCTCCCCAGTGTACTGGGTTTTTTTGGTTTTTTTTGAGTGTTACTTAATCCTACAGGACTAGAAAGTTCCCCTTTTACCATACCACTGCATATGAATGCCATATGGCAGCCATTACTGTATGAGTGGCTTCCATGGAAATGACAGCTAAGAAAATGCTTTCAGGCTTTGTTTATCCATGTAAGCAGAACACAGACATGGGCAGAATTGAACCTCAACCTTTTTTTATTTTATTATTCCTCAAAGGTCTCCTCCTCAAGGTCTGAGTCTTCTTAAGATCCTCTTTCTCCTTTCAAAAAACGCTCTCAAATATTGTTTTCATGTCAGGCTATAAAATCCCCAAGAAATCCATTTTGGGGTAAAGATCTCTGGAATACCTGTATTGCAACAGGGAGCTAAGCAATGGACTTGGTTGGCTAGGCAGCAATTGGCCTTGTTCTGTAAATCGTGGAATCTTCTTTGCAAGAGTTCTTCTGCAAGGCTTCTTTAAGAATACTCTCTTGGCATGGTGTCGTCCTCTGTGGCTGCTGACTGAACAAGGCTCTTAGATTCATGTCCTCCACAAAGAAGGACACTTTAGTCTCTGTCACTTTCCAAGTGATGTTCTCTTTGTTTTAATCACTGTTGATTATTTATAAAATAGGAGAAAATGAAGAGCATACGCCTCCATGTCCACCTAAATGAGTTTATGTCCCCAGTCAATAGCCATGATCTGCAGATATGGCTGCTAAATTTCAATCAGGTAGGAGAGAAGCTACCACTTTCGGGCTGGGATCTCTTTTCTTATCTAAACACACTTAATCTTTTCTCCTTTTCACAACCATCTACCCTCTGTTCTTCTTATAGAAAATTGGACTGCTCTCAACAAAATTAAGACAAAATGGTAGAGAGATATTTACGTTTCAGGAAATTGTTTTCCAAGATAGGAGAAGAGTAAGTGGCAATAGTATGTCTTCATGTTTGCAAATAATGCCAAAAATTTGTCAACTCCTTCATTCATTGAGGCTATTGTTGTTTGGATATCAGTAGCAAGTTTTCCCTTAGCCGGTGGATAGCATTGCCACTTACTTAAATCACCCAACAGAGATGATACACATTTGTCCTTGGGTTGCTATGTACTATGTTTTCCTCTGGGAACTTTGAAGAAAATACTTTGGTTTAGTTTCACCCTCTTGAAAGTTTTGAGTGTGCTAGAAAGAGGCAGAGATTGTACCCCCTGAGCACCAATTATATCTGTGGTCCCTTTGTGTGAAAGACTTCATTATGCCCCTGATTAAAAAATACTCTAATACGATCTTACTATTGCCATTAGACTTCTGACTCTAGTAGTTCTGCGCACTGAACCAAGCTTTTGGAATTCATTCACTGCAGACAGCTGAACTATGAGACAAGCCACTCCACTAACTTCCTTCTAATGGACGCCAGTGTAAAGAAACCATTGTTGATCCTGTCTTCCAACTGAAGAACTGTTGAAAACAGAAACATTGGAAAAGTCATGAGTCAGTGGTGCAAGGCAAAATACTGGGAGGGACTTGATGACCATCTTGGTCTCTTCCCACATGGGAGGTAAGGGACCTGGAAGCCCAGAAAGAAATGGATGCATGTAGGATCATAGCAGAAGTTGAGTTCAGTTTGGAGTCCAGAGAACATCTCTTTGACCATAGTAAAGTATCTCTTCTGATCTAGTGCTTGAGTCACACCTTCCAAAGGAATCTCCAACACTCTTATAGGCATGCAGTGTCTGGATGGGAAGACATGTTGCGTGACCAGTGAATTTCATATCTGTACTCTCTGTGTCTTTGCTACATGGGGTCTCAAGGTCTCAGATACACATGAGTCCATGCTAGGGGACCCAAAACTCTGCAAGTCTTTGTGTGTTGCTTTGAGTCTTCATGGGAACGAAAGACAGCCCCACACCTGAAATACATGCTTGTTTTATTCAGAATGGCTATTTGCCAAGATTGAATGGGTTCAGTGAGTCAACTTACTGCCCAACAGGCTACTGTTTTCTTCTAGGAAGAGCATCACATCAGGAACTCAAGTCTATTTTGAGTTCTTGGGAAGTTAGATACACATTGGTAAAAATTTACTTTTCATCCTTTGTAAGTAAGGATCCACGTGTTTAAACACAAAACATCCCCACCCCTTTATTATGGCCACTTAACGCTATAATATCCAAAGTAGGGTGACCAGTGACTAAGGGTGACTGACATGAACTTCTGAGTCATTTTGACTGCTTGGCTGTTCTTGGTCTCTGCTACCATAGAAACTTTCTGGTTGTTAATAGCATGTAATATAAATATTTGCAAACCTTGAAGTACCCCCATACATACATGCATGCATGCATACATGCATACACACATACATGCACACACATGCACGCATACACACATACATGCATACATACATACATGCTATCCCCAAAACTACTTTGTCCCCAGTATTCTCATCTCTGCCCTTCTTGATCCATGACCAGCCACCAAATTGTCCACCATTTCCTGTGTGTCTGTACGCACTCAGACTCCAGGCTACTTTTTCTCTCATACTCGTCTCTTCCTCCGTTATCCACTTCTGTTCCCTCATCAGCCAGCTTCTCTGCTTGTTCCCCCCTGGTAAGGTAATCCACAGACCCTCAAGCATGAGGGGTCTGAACACCAGGTCCTGGAGCCGTTCTCCGTTCAGAGAAGAAAGGGTGAGCAGAAACACTTCACGAACCTCTGCCTGCTAACAATAGTTTGTCTCATAAATAATTTTCAAGGCAAGTCTGAGTGAAAATGTAGTACATAATTCTGCTTTCAACATTGGCAAACAGAGTGAGTCATCCCACTTTGCCTGGATCGGCTGCTTTTAAGAAACCTTTCCTGTACAACTATGGCCATGAGCCAGGACAATGATGCCAGAACGACAGTGGCAGATAACTTTGGGGTTACATCGGGTGGCATTGGCCTTTTCCCTTGATCCTCTTGTGTTTTATCCAAGAGGTTCCACTGCCCTTCCTCTCTTAATGGACTTTCTGGACCTGCCTGAACATAAACCTGTCTAGATCAGATAGAACCCAGCTCATCAGAGATGGTTCTAGGGTAATGGTCACTTAGGATACCAGAGTCAAATGTTTTATATCTGTCAGGATTAATGCCAAAATTATTTTTTAAAAATATATATAATGGCAAATTCAAATAGTATGGATTTGCTCCAGAGGTGGAGGCATTGGTTATTTTTCTATTGGAACCTACTATAAAATTCACAAGACCTATCTCTATTGCCAGTACTTGTAATATAATAAGGTCTATAGGATTCCTACATTGAGAGGCTGCTATACAAGGTCCTTTTTTTTACTTTGCTATCTATAAAAATAGTAAGAATATTGGACTAAAGTAAGTGTTACCAGATGTAGAATATGCTGCCTTCAAAACATAGACAACCTGACAGTTCAGGGCATCCTTCTTAGTGGTGATAGAAGCATAACGAAATCATTCAAAGTTTAGTTTGGATTGGATGTCCCAGAACACCCCTCAGCAATAAAACCTTCCACCAAGTTTTACTAATGCAGGTGCTTCTCGATCTCCATCAGATGTATCTATATGATGGATTGCATGTCTATCTTAGTAAGTCAAGAAGTAAGAACTTCTTGTTCATCTAAATCAATGATAATATTATTAACATAGTGGGTCAGTGCAATATTCCATCAGATACCTAAATGGCCCATATGTTTTCAGTACATATTATGATAGAAGAAGGGAAAATGTAAGTTTGTAATGATGGTCATTCCAGATACTGGCTCTGTAATAGGAATAGATGAATATGACCCCTGAAATCAATAGCCATATATCTTAGGACCATGGTTGTAGTCTTCTGCCCTAGGAAAGGGGAAGGTACAACATCTGGTTGGGCAGCTGGACGAGTCCTCTACATCATCTAGGATTCATCTCATTTCTTCATGGGCCAGAATGAGAAATTAACTGAGAATGTGAACTATTCCCACATCCCACAGATCTCATGCACAGTACTAATTTCAGCCATATCTGGTTTTGAAAAGGATTTGTATCTATTATTGTCTTGTGAAGAGAGGTGAAGAGAATGAGCACTTTCAGAGATTTCCGTTTGCCTTTCCATTATGGTGGTCTTTGCCCCTCAAGCCAAACAACCCGCAGTGGGAAATATGCTGACCAAAAGCCATGTCTCTTCCAAATCTATACTGGGACACTGGAGAAAAGATGAAACTTAAGGGCTTGACGGCATGGTGGGTTCACTAAGAATTGTCTGGCCAGGTTTCAATTTGTTAACTAACCCTTTAATGAGGACTGCATGCCACTACTCCAGGTCCTCAGTTACCCCATGTTAGGTTTAATGGGTAAGTCTTGCTCAAATCCTTATATTGAAATATTACACTAAGGTGATAGGATCCAGAGGCAAGGCCTTTGGAATGTAATTAGTTTCCATACAAAAGGGGCCTGAGGAAACTTTCTTGTCCCTTCTAATATGTGAAGACAACAACTATAGGCAACAGGCTCTCCTCAGACACTGGAGCTGCTGGTATGAAATTTCTCCGCCTCCAGAACTGTGGAGGGCAATGCATTTTCCATTATTTGTAAGTTACTCCATCTAGGATATTTATTATAGCAGTCTGAACAGATTGATGCTCTAGCTGTATGCCCAATTGTTCCAAAAGTGTCTCCATATCTTCTTGTCTCCAGTGTTCAGCAATCTAGACAAATGGCTAAGGTTCCTTTGGGGAAAGAGTGGAGAAAGAGTTATTGGCCATTCTTGTTTTCATGAAGCAGCATACTTCTTTCTTCCTGTGGCATTAATCACCTCTTGAACCAATGGATTCTAGATTCCAAAACGGGCAGTGTGAGTGATACGTTTCTAATGCTTGCAGCCTGTTCTTCCTTGGACAGTCTTAGTACTCATGAGCCTAGGTTGGTATTGTGTTTTTGAATGGAAAATATGCCTCTTAGGCTAGCTCACATCTTTGCACATTTGATCCCCAGCTGGTGACATTGTTTGGGAAGGTGTGGAACCTTTAGGAGGTGGAACTTTGCTGGAGGAAGTGGGTCCCTGGCGGAAAGACTTGAGGTCTTATGGCACAGCCCTCCTTCCCGTTTCTCTCTGCTTCATGACTATGCGATAATGTGATGAGCCTATTCCTTTCTTATGCCACTATGCCTTCCCACCATGAGACACACCCTTAAACTATAAGCCACGATAAACCTTTTTCATCCTTAAGTTGCTTCTGGACAAGTATTGACTACAATGAGAAAGGAACTAAAAGAGTTTACCCAGGAAGCAACTCTCAAATTCGAAACATGCCAAATGTAATGAATAAAGTGTGCTTGGGTTCACACCTCTGAGAAGGGGTAAAGAACAGAGAAAGTCAGGGGAGAAGTCAAGGTGTGATGGGGCCAAACACACTCTGAAGACAAGGTGCCTCTTGAGAGCCACATAGAATTTGTCCAAATTGTGTGGCCTCTTGGTACAGTGTCACTCAGTTTCGGAATGTAGGTCCCTGCCTGGGCATGAATTGAGAGAGGCAGTTTTGTAGTGAAAGCAACTCCAGAGGGGGCTTCTGGCTGCAGGGTTTGCAGCTGGGAGAACACCTTTGCAGCCTCAGAGGACCAGATAGCTCCATCCAGCATCTAGTGTTCACCACAGGGAACGTTGTCATACCTCTCCCACCACGATGCCCCACCTCCCCACCCAGGGCAGAGCAAGCTCATTCTCCCTGACCATAAGTCTAGATGGGGGTAAAGATCCCTCTCTTGTCTAGTTCCTAGGACCATTAAAGGGCTTAATGACATAAAAGACGAGAAAAGGCCTTCCCAGCCACAAAGCACCTGACTAACTGTTATTAGGACTAACATAGAAGTTACTGAACATTGAGAAATATATGTCTAAAGCAATGTACAAGTGAACCAAAAAATATAATAATCCCAGGGGGCTGGTGAGATGGCTCAGCGGTTAAGGCACTTGCCTCCAGTGCCTAAGGCCCCGGGTTCAATTCCCCAGGACCCACATAAGCCAGACCCACAAGGTGGTGGCCCTGGTGTTCTCTCCCTCCCTCTCTCTCTCTCTCTCTCTCTCTCTCTCTCTCTCTCTCTCTCTCTCTCTGCTTGAAAATGAATAAATAAAATTTAAAAATCCCTATTTCATGTGTAACCCTTCTGTTAACAAGACTGCCTCGTTTCTTAGGTTGATAGTACAAATTTTTCACTTTGAGGATTATGCTTCTCACAATTGGGCTGTATGCAGATCTTCTGCAGAGCTTTTTAAATATCAGGAAACTGTCTGTACTTTAATGCGGATGGTCAAACTCTCAGGAACAAAGATCTGCATTTCATGATGAGGTGAGGTGTAAATAAAAGATGAAGGAAGAGGCTGTTTGCCAAACCATTGCACTTTCTGGGTATGCATGACGCATTGTCCTTTTCAGTGGTCACATCAACAACATGACGCTTATTTAGATGTGGGGTCCTCGGGACCCCACCCCAGGTTAAACGGAAGGCTCCTTGTGTTTATCTTGGGTAGCTTTCATGGCCCTCACACAGGCCATCTCACCCTTACCACATTTTTAACATACAGGCTCCAAAGTCACTTCTTGCTTCCTTGCTTAGAAAAATATAGTTATATCCACAGAGCATAAATCTGTAAAAACACAAAATTAATACATTATATACATCTTCAGAATATCCACACCAGAGGGAGTGGGAATCTACAGTGAGTCCTTTTCCTGCAACAAATCAGAGACTGAGCCAGACCCCAAAGCCCCAGCATGCATCTGGGTTCGCCAGCTCTGTCTGGGGAGTAACCCTGCATGATCTACAGTGCTGGCTCTTTCAAAGAGAAGCCTCAGAAGAGAGCAGAAGAATGTCTGAGGGTTTGTCTGGGGAAAAATAAAAGAAATAATTGTTCTAAAAAAAAGGAGAAATTGGTATTTCACTGGCAGCCCCAGTTGCACAGAACACTTGAAACCTCTGTGGCTGGAATCCTTCATCTGAAAATCACCAACTTGTTTAAAAACCCCTCATGTGGGGATTTGGCTGCTGCAATCACACAGCCTGAAGCTGAGTGTGTCTAGATACCCATTTGTCCCCAGTGGGGGGTCCTAGGGCACTGGTGGGCTGGGGCCAAGCTCTTCTCACCAGCAAATATATGGGGAACGGCTGAACAAGAGATCCATTTTTCAACCTACGCTGTCAGCAAGAAGAAAGAGCTACCTGGAAATGAGGGTTTGCATCATTATTTCAGTGGGCCCCAGGGTGTATGGAAAGGGGGACATGTCAGCCCCAGACACGACATTCTATTTGCACACTGCCCTTGATTCCGGCTCTCTTAAGATAGATGTGAAATGATCCTGTCAGGACCATGGTGTGTGCTGAGCTTAGATGTGTGTGCCTGTATGCGAGTTGCCTATAGGAGATAAATTTAGAACCCTCCTTGCAAATTGAACTTGGCTTAATGTTTTACTTTCTGCACCTACAGTAATTAATTTCCCTCTCCTCTTATTTAACTATGGAACAGCCCTCTTTTTACTGTTGAAGCATTTGGGCCTGCTGCAGAGATGAACAGTATCATGAAAAATAAAGCTGAGTTATGTCACGGTAGTAATATTAAAGAAGCCCAGAAAGAGACTTTGCAGTACCAGGTTTAGGGGTAGCAGGAAGGGCTGGAAGTCAAGTACCAAGGATCCAGACTCATCCTTCTACTGTCCCAAGGGTGTAACTTTACCCAAATCATTCAACCCTGGGTTAATATTGAAGACATTGATAAGAAAAAGGAATTGTGGTGGTCTGCACGATATCTTTTCACCTCAACAGATTCCAACCAATAACATGCTGGAGACAGTGTTATTCACCTGCAAATATTAACCTACTGTTATACGCTATTCATGGTACTGTATCCCGGGAACATAGGGATAAATTAGCCATGGTTTGTTCTCATGGAAGTAGACTCACTGTCTAGTTTAGGAGAGTCAACAGAGGGAAGAGGAATGTAAGCATGTATGAGAATGAACACTACATGATTACTATCAGATATCAGATTCTAAATGGAAGAGGTGTTAATATGGGGGGTTGGAGAGATCAGACCATGATATCAAAGTGGGTTAACATTTGTATGGATGATGAACAGAAAACACCAGTGAAGAAGAGCACGGTGGGGCTGCAAAGAGGGCTCAGCAGTTGAGGCCTGCAGAGCCTAATGACCTGGGCTCGATTCCCCAGTACACACGTAAACCCAGATGCACAAAGTGGCACATGCATCTGGAGATTATTTGCAATGGCTGGAGGCCCTGGTGTGCCCATTCTCTCTTCTCTCTCTCCCTCTCTTTCTGCTTGCAAATAAATAAAAATATTTTTGTAAAAAGAAGGGCAAAGTTCCAAGCTAATGAACCTGAGGACATGCATAGAATGACATAGAATGGCATGTTTATCAGACTGAAAATCAATCCTTGGCGTGAATGGTGAACCATGGTACCAACAAAGATTCACAGCAGTTACAACAGGCAGGGCCATACTGAAGTAGAATAATGATTTTAGGTATTGTATAATATATCCAATACATATTTAGAGGTTAATGTAGAATTTGTTTAAAAACAGACTAACTAAATGAATAGGCAGTTCTCAAAAGAAGAAATAAAAGTGGGCACCATAATTTTTTAAACCTTAGGCAAATGCAAATTAAAACTACTTTGCCATTCCAATACTTCACCCTAGTCAGAGTGGCTATTGTTTAGAAAAAAGAAATAATGGTAACAAATTCTGGTGAGGAAAGGGAAACTCTAATTCACTTTTTCTGGGAATGTAAACTGATGAAGCTGCTATAGAAATCAGTGTGGCGGTTTCTCACAAAGCTTTAAGTAGAATTACCACGTGATCCAGTTATATCACTGTGGGTAGATACCAGAGACACTGGAACATCCTTGTTCGCTGCTGCTCTACTCAATAGCTAGGAAGTAGACTCAGCCTACATATCCACCCAATGATGACTAGATAACGGAAATGTGGTACATATACACAATGGAGTTTATTCAGCTAGAAAGAAAACAATGTTATAAAATTTGGAGGAAAATGTATGGAACTCGAAATGCTAAGTGAGGTAATCCAGGCCCAGAAAACAAAAATCACATATTCTCTCTCATATGTGGCTCCTAACTTTTAGTGTTTCCATGTAGTTCAATAGGAGATGTGAGAGTGAGTACAGGCTCAGAATCAAGGTCAAAGGCCACCAGAGAGGAACAGGATGGATGAGCAAAGGGAAGAAGGACCAAGGACATATGTGGTATCAAAGGGGAAGGAAGCAGGGATGGTTTGATCCAGGTTCACCATAAACCTATGTGTTCTGAATGCTCGATCCCCAGCTCATGGCAGTTTTGGAATTGGAACCTTGTTGGAGGTGTACTGTTGGGGGCAGGCTTACGGGGGTTCTAGCCAGCTTCCCCTTGCCAGTGTTTGACAAACTGTCCTGATGCTGTGGTTCACCTGATCTTGGACAGGAGGTGCTTCCAGCCTCTGCTCATGGCATCGTTTTCCCTGCAGACTTCCTAGAAGTTGTTTCTGGTCAGGTGCTTGTCACAGCAAGGAGAAAGGGACCTCAGCAGATGCGAAGACAGGGGACAGGCACAAGGGTGAGGGTACGGGCAAAGGAAAACAACAAAAACAAACTTTGAATAATGAAACCCAAGTCTTTGTATTTTAATAAAACTGAAAATTGAAACAGAAAGAAAACAAACATCAATGTGTTGATTGAAGGGAAAGGAAGGCATAGTGTTTTGGGATTTTCTACCTGGCAACTAGGTGACTAGCGGGAAAACTGTGAAATGCAGGTGGGGGAGAGGGGTTAGTGAGCAGTGATGTAAACCAGGGCTGAGCTGTTGTTTTTAAATATTATATCTGGGAGAGAGAGAGAGAGAGAGAGAGAGAGAGAGAGAGAGAGAGAGAAAACAGGGCACCAGAGCTTCTAGGTGCTACAAACTAACTCCAGACAAATGCACTACTTTGCACATCTGGCTTTACATGGCTGCTGGGATATTGACCTGGGTCATTGGGCTTTGCAGGCCTTGACAGCTGAGTCATCTCTCCAGCCCATGAACTGATTTTAAAAATTAAAATGAAGGGCTGGAGAAATGTTTGAACAGTTAAAGGCTCTTGCCCGCAAAGCCATCTGACCCGAATTCACTTCCCCAGTACCCATGTAAAGCCAAATGCACAAAGTAGTGCATGTGTCTGGAGTTTATTAGCAGTGGCAGGGGGCCCTGGCATGCCCATACTCATTCTCTATCTGCCTCTCTCTTTCTTTTTCTCTCCCAAATAAATAAATAAAGATGTTTTAAAAATGAAAACAAAATGAGGCTCTGGAACATGAAATTCATACATTTCATATGAAATGTTTGTAGCTGTGTTTTGAATGTAAATAGATTAGAGACAGTGGAATAACTTTTTTGTATCATTAGGAAATTCCCCTCTATAGTCTTGCTTTTGTTTTTATTAAAAAGTTCTAGGTGGGAGAGATGGATCAGTGGGTAAGGCGCTTGCCTACAAAGCCTAATGGCTAAGGTTCAATTCCCCAGTGCCCAGGTGAACTCAGAAACACAAAGCATCACTTGCGCCTGGAGTTCTTTTGTAGCGGCTGGAGGTGACAGTCTGTGAATCTGGCCTCTTCTAGAACCAGTTCAGCTTCTGAGAGCTCCCAAACAATGATGTGATCAGACAAAGAAAGGAGAATAAAAACTGGGTATGGTGGCTCACACTTTTAATCCCAGCATTTGGGAGGCTGAGGTAAGAGGATTGCTGTGAGTTTGAGGCCAGCCTGGGCTATAAAGTCTGTTCTAGGGCAGCCTGGTTAGAGAAGACCCTGCTTGAAAAAAATTAAAATAATAAAATAATAGAAATGGGACAGAAAACAAGTTAGCTGACTATAGGCTAGTCAACCACCAGTGAACAAGTTACAGTTTATCTAGCTAATTGTTAACAGCCCAATCTGTTAGCCATCAACAGGGCTTTGTGCATTCAACCAAATTTCTGTTAAACTTCACCTTGATTTGACCTGTTGTGCCCAGGGCAGGTGCTCAGGCCCAGTCCATGGCCTTCTAAACATTTTATCTAGTACCTTAAATCTATCCATATGTAGTTCAACATCTGTTATTTCCTTATAGAATAATTTCTCTGATATTAGAATAATTATTAGCATGTTTATCTTTATTTTCTTTTGCTTTCTTATTGTATATAGCATATTATATATTTTAATTTATGTGTATTTATTTTTAAGGCATATCTATTGAGCATCATAGAATTGTTTTTATATAAGGTGGCAATGTTAATATTTTATATAAAGTATTTAGTTAATTTAAATGTAACATAATCATGGACTTAAAATTTGATGTTCATTTTATTATTAGTATTAGTATTTTTCTCTTTATCTGCCTTTTAAATGTTTTTTTTTTCTCTTCTTTTTGGTGTCTTAAAATAATCACATATTTTAATATTCAAATTTGCTTCTGCTGATGAGAAATAGAATCTTTTACAATTGTTTTGCTGGTTACACTAGAGATCATAACATTTATCACTGACCAATTATAGTCTAAAACAAATGATTACCATTCCTGCCTTTCTGTTATTTAATATTTTTTGTTTATTCCCTGTGTCTCCTATATTGCTATGATTATGCATTTTCATTAGTTAGGAAAGATATTACTCTTGGATTTCAGTTAGGATTTATCTGCATAGACCCACATTCCACCGTGTCTGTTGCTCTTCACTTATTGTATTTTTGTTTCCTTCTGGATATTTTCCTACTCTTTATATAAGTCATTGTGATGGTTAAGTTTTGATGTCAACTTGACTTTCAAGTAATCTTGGGTCAGTCTCTCAGGATGTTTACAGGAAGGCAGCCTCTCAGCAGGGGGCATGATGTAAAGAAGCTCAGGGGAGCTAGATGTAAAACATCCTTTCCCGTGTGGGCAGTGTAGGAAGGAAATTCCAGAGACTCAGGAAGCTATTAAGTCTGGGGAAAGCTTGTAAGACCCCATCCTAAGCCTATATAAAAGGGAAGAAATTCTCTTCTGGCCCTCCTGCCTGTTTGTTGTTCTGTGTGTATGGTGTTGGTGATGGGTTTCTCTCTCTACTTGGACCTGTGAAAGAGGCCTCTTTCACTTTTATGGGACTTCCCCTGGATCTGTAGCTTGAATAAATACTTTCTTCCACCATGGTTTGAAGATTCATCCCAGTGACGTGTGGCTGACTGCCCACAGTCATTTTACCATATCTTTTGGGGGCAGATTGCTATTGGTGAATGATCTTAGTTTGCATGTGTCTTAAAAAGATCTTTCTTTCATCTTTTCTTTTAAAGGACAGAATTTTAGGTTGTTTGTCCAGATACTGCCAAACTTATGATGAGGTTACTTTCTGATAAATCCATAAACTGAAAATACCTTAAGTTCAAAATATATTATTATACCTCACTTGCTGAACATCATAGCCTAGCCTACCTTAAATATTCTCAGAATGCTTACCTTAGTTTACAGTTTTATAAAGTTATCACAGAGCTTATTTTATAATAAAGGACTCAGAATCTCAGGAATTTATTGAATTCCTACATTGAAAAAATATAGTGCGGGACATCAGTAATTTCCCTAGTGATTACTGTAGCTGCCCAACACCATGAGTGTGAGGTGCCACATAAACTATGAGTGTGAGGTGCCACATAAACTAGCCCAGAAAACAAACTAAGTTTTAAATTCAAAATCAAAGAGCAGTTACTACTAAATGCATGTCATTTCTTTTGTGTGCACATGTGTGTGTGTGTATGTGTACATGTGCAGATTAAGTATGTTGTGTTGTATGTGCATGTGGTGTAGGTATCTGGTATGTGCGTGTGTGTTTGAAGGTCAGAAGAGAATGTCCTGTGTCCTCCTTCACTGCTCATTTATTTACTTGTTTTTCTGATACAGAGTCTCTTTCTGGATTCCAGAGCTTGCTACTTTCTGAGTTCCAGTGATTCTCGGGTCTTTGCTCCCTACAGGACTGGAGTTACAGATATGTATGGCCATGTCTAGCTATTTACATGACTTCTGAAGAATCAAATTTAGTGTTCTCAGGCCCCTGCAAGCCCTCATGCTTGCACACAACACAGTCTTAACCATTGAGCCATCGCTCTAGTCTATAAGTTTCTGGGTTTTTTGTTTGTTTGTGTGTTTGTTTTGCTGTGCTGGGGATCAAACCCATGGCCTCACACATGCTAGACAAGCACTCTACCACTTAGGCAAGTTCTCAGCCATCAGTTTTTCTCTTTAAACACTAAGAATGTCGTGCTCTATCTTTTGGTTTTCATGTTTCAGTTGAAAAATAATCTTTGTTATTCAAGTAATGTATCTTGTTTCTTTGAGTGCTGTTGTGAGCTTTCTCCTTATATTTTGTCTCTGGCATTTTTCTGTGATATGCTTAGGTGTTTTTCATATTTATATTTCTACTACAGTCTTTCTTGTCTTTCAGTTTACCTAACCAGTTTTATGCTATAGTTTGATGCACCCTTTAGTACTTAACCCATATAGTGAATTATTTTTATTGCGCTTTCTACTTTGTATTCCTGAAATTTCCATTTATTTATTTTTATAGACTCTAGTTCTTTGATAAAATAATAAAAGTTTGTTGATCATCTACATATTTCACTTATTAAGCTGAATATTTTTACCATGATTATATTTCCACTAACTATAATGTCTAAGTCATCTATGAGTTTGTTTCATGTATTGCACATTCTTATGTTTTCTTCTTGATTTTCAGTCTTGTGGCTCTGTCTTTTGCCAGGCCAGAAATGTTAGTCGTGTTCTGTTGATATTAATAAAACCTGGGAAAGTAACTTATGGGAGTAAGAATTTACTTTGGCTCGAGATTTCAGAAGGTTTTGTTGGCTCCATGGTCACAGAGCTCTATGGTTTCTGGTTTTGTGGATAGTAAAGCAGAAAGCATCATAGTGTGACATATAGCCCACTTTAGAGTGGACAGAGGTAGGGAGAGAAAAAGGGGAGAAGGGGCCAGAGACAAGAAATAGCCCTCAATGACAGACCCCTGGTGACCTACTTTTTACAACTAGGTTGTACCTTCTAGTTTCTATCACCTTCAAAATGAGATATTAATTAATGAGTCCCTCAGTGAGTGTGTCTATTGACTAGTATAGAATCTATAAGTTACATTCACTTCCAAAAGTCTAACATCTGGTTGTGTGTGGTGATACAATCCCAGCACTTATAAGACAGGAAGACCCCAAGTTCAAGGCCAGCCTGAGTTTTATAGTGAGACCCTGTCAACAAAACCAAATGAACAAACCCTCTGAACACTATGTCGTGGACCAAGCCAAACCTTCAACATTTTTGGAGACTTTATACATAAGTAACACCAAGTAATCATTAAATTTTAAATATTGCTTATTAAAGATTATATACCAGGCCTGTTGGCACATGTAGGAGGATCACCATGAGTTTGAGACCACCCTGAAACTACATAATGAATTCCAGGTCAGCCTGGGCTAGAGTGAAAAAAAAAAAGGAAAAAGGAAAAGAAAAGATCATATAAGTTCCAGCTTAGTTTATAACCCTCCAGAATGGATTGGGAACAGATTTCTCACAATAATTCTTTGAGAGATCAAGAATCAAAGCTGGAATTCTTAGTGAGGCCTAGTCTTACTTCCAGCTCACCATAGCCTTCCAAAGTTTTCAACTAAAATCTGTCTCTGGTCTTTAATACACTCTTTTTTGGTGGGCACAGAATTCCAATTGTTGTTGCATGAAGCTATTCAACATTATACTCTGCTTTTCAAAAGCTTTTTGTTTAGCTTTTTAGCCTCCCCCCTTATTCTCCTGATTCAGAACCCCAGAGCTCAGGGCTGGGGAGACAGCTAAACAGTCAAAGTCACTTGGTTGCCTGCTGGTACTGGCTCAGTTCCTCAGCTACCCAAGTAAAGTGAGGTGGGTGCTTGTTGACAGTAGTCAAGGTCTCTGGCATACACAGAGGCACACACATTAACCCAAAGAAAAAAAAAGAAAGAAAGGAAGAAAAGAAAGGTACACCAGAATTCAGAAAAAAATTCTTAATGCAAAACTAGCCTCATGCTACAAAGTCCTCCAACTCACCTCCACATCTGAGCTCCAAACAGCCCATTTCTGTTTACCCTAACACAGTTGGTACAGACCCCAAAATCCAGAACTCTTGCCCAATCCCAGAATCTGTGGATGCCACCAGAATAAAATGGCTACAGAGCCTCAGACCTGCCCATCTCCAGAGTTTCAACACCTACACTTCCTGTCTCAACAGCACCCCCAGGCCTCTGTTTAAAGATGATTGGTGCCAATTCTTTGACATTTTTAGCTGTCATAAGTAAGAACCCTAATGTGACAGAAGATTTTCCAACTACCCCCACATGGAAATCCTTCCAGGGACTTCTTGTCCCTCTGCTTTGCCAGCCTCTAAGAGTAAGTGTCCTGGTTGCAACCAGAGAGGTCACTTATGATAGTACCCCAGCAGGGAAGGGCGAAATGGGTAGAAAAGAGCCTTCTTGTACTTCAAAGCTTGCTTTTCCATGTATCTGACATACAAGAAGTCCCCATGCTCAGTCCTGGACATTGAGACAGACATCTAGAAGATTGAGGACCTGCAAAGGGAAGTGAAACTGCTAGTACTGGTTTATACTGATTATGGTACATTTCCTAGGTCTCAACATTTTGCTTCCCCACTTCAAATCAAGGTTCTGTTATCAGGGAAGAAGAAGGCTGTGGAATAAGCAGGCACATTCTATTTCTCTGTGATTAAAATAAATTGGGATATCAATAAAAATATACTAGATAAGCAGTCTCTTCATGCATCTAGAATAAGTGATGCAATAATGATGGCATGACTTGGAGAGCCAACATAAAGTCCACAGAACTGGTCCTTCCATGTCACCTTGCTAAGTGCCATGTCTCACCGAGAGTCCTAGAAGATTGCACAAAGGCAGAGACTGTGTCACACTATTTTAATAGTTAATGTGGTGCCCTAAGAAGGTATCCAGCTGTCACGTGCTGATGTGGTGGGAACTGTCAAGATTTGGGTAATTCTAAGGGATAATGGAATGATCACAGTAATGACATGGTTGTGTGCAATGTATGTTGGAGGTGAGAGGCCATAGAAAACGAGGGAATGTGGGCTTTGTGAATACTAGACAGTGTTTGACAGCCTAACTCTGTTGGTAAGTCCAGGTTAGCAATAAATGAGGAACCATCAACAGGGCTGAGCTTTTCAGAGCTGTTATCCACTGGGCAGAAAAGGAATCCAATGAACAATGAATGAACCAGTCTGAGGTCATAGTATCTAGAATCTAATCTATTACATAGTTCAGGCAGCAGTCCCAATTTGCCAACCATCTATTAAAGTGAAATTCTTCCAACAGATTTTAAACAGTTTTGAAAGACATTCTTTGACCTAGACACCAGATAACTTATACACAGCTGAGCTCCACTTAATTGCATAATGAATGAATCAACTACTTTAAATCACTTTACAAAACCCCATACATGATCACATTTCCCTCTTTGTTACCAATACCTGTTAAATACAATCCTGGTAGAGAAATAATTCACTTCATTGTACTTAAAAAATGCCCAATTGGAGTCCTTTAAGTGTTGCAGTTCTCAATTATCTCACCCCAAATCCACTGTGAAGTGATAATTAGGGGCTAAAAGCTAAACTGATTACTGCAGAATTTTCTCCTGGCAGCCATTTAATAGCTAATCAAGTGTTAAATCCCAAAATTATGCATTGCTCAGCAGCACACTGATCACTATAAATTTTGAAAGTTGGAGTTATCAGTGTGTCTTTCGTGACTTTGCTCCAACACACCCAACATCAAAGAATCGTTGATTCAGGCAACTCAGAATCCTTCCATCGTTCATTCTGCTTTCTGTGCATTTTGTATGGATTGATAGTCACTTCAAAACTCAGTTTGAGCCACCAAACTTCATCATAAAACCTTCCTTTGCCCAATGAAAGATGTCAGATCCTATTGGTATAAATGTATGATTTTGACCTAATTTGCATATACACGAAATCTGTAACCAGATTGGTGGGTATTATGGAGCCAATTGTGTACTGTAGATATAAGACCAGCATTCATAGAGGTATCAATTTTAAGTTCTCTGAGCTTTCACAGCTATATTGCACATGATCCTGATACAGAGATATAAGCTGTCCTACCACTATCCTGATACGAGAAAGCTGAGTCTCTGGCCAGAGATTCTGGATTCTGGATGTTATTCACAATGATTTCTGACCATATAAACACCTATGAGACAGAGAAAGAGAGAGAGAATATATATGAGAGAGAATGCATCCATGTCCACATGACAATATCATGAATCATTCTGGACACCTTTCTAAGGTGAACATACAATGACCTGCTATCTCTACCTCTATACAAGGGAAGTGGTGAATTAACTGGAAATTTTTATTTATATATGTTAGATAGGTCAGATGGTTTATTATGTATAGTTAAATGATATTTTTAAAAATATTTTTATTTATTTTCAAGGAGAGAGAATGGGCATGCAGGGCCTTAACAAAGTTCAGATACATGTACTTCTTTCTGCATCTGGCTTTACATAGGTAATAGGGATTCAAGCCCAGGAGTCAGATTTGAAAGCAAATGCCTTTAATCACTGAGCCATCTCTTCAGCCTTACAGGTAAATAATTCTTGTATTCACTCTTATTACTTAGATTCAGAAAAAAAAATACTTTGGTTGGTTTTTCAAGTTAGGTTCTTACTCTAGCTCAGGCTGAACTAAAATTCATTATGTAGTCTCAGGGTGGCCTCAAACTCATGGCAATCTTCCTACTTCTGCCTCCTGAGTGGTGGTATTAAAGGTATGTGCCACCCCGCTAAATATACTTTTAATAATTACGTATCTTCATCTTACAATGGTGTTGAGCAGTTCTTTCGTGCTCTGCTACATGTGTTCTTTTTAAGTCTGAGGAGAAGGTATGTGGGTCGGTGGGGCAAATAGACAGTGTCCTGTACACCATCTTCTGCATCTTCTTTCTATTGATAACCTTTTAACTTCTGACACTTTCATGCATGTATAAAATGTATTTTGAGCATATTTATCCCCATTACTCTCTCTTGCTCCCTCCCCTTTAGGTTGAACCCCTTCTTCCCAACTAGTCCCCCTTCTCCATTCACAACTTTTTAAGTTGTTTTTTGGCGACCCACTGACTTTAATTAGCATTGCTAGGTCAGACGTGGTTGGAGGTTTCTTTACTGGACTTTTGGCAACTTACCAGTGGCAATACCAGTTAGGAAAGGAAAATAACTGCCCTTTCCCTGGTAACTCATTTACTGCCAAGAGCTCCTCCAGGAGGGGTAGGACCTCACGAGCCCTGCCCACATCATGACAAAATGTTGATGGACCCAGTCTTGTGCAGGCCTTGTATGGGCAACCAGAGCTGCTAGGAGTCCATGATTTCAGCGGCCATGTTATCATATCTAAGAAACAGAACTTCACAACACTCCTCCCCTACTTTGGGCTCTTCCATTCTTTCTACTTCCTCTTTGGTGCTGTTTTCTGGGCCTTGGAAGGACTGACGTGGATGGCCTATTTAGGGCCAAGCATTCATTTTTCTTAGCATTTTGTCCAGTTATGAGTCTTTGTGTTTGGTAGGTTGTGACAGGCCAATGACTCAGGCAGCAGTTCCAGTTTGGCAGTGATTTGAGTGGCACAAGCTTTTAGGAAAGAGAAAGGACAGATTGATTAACTTGTCCAATCTTGTCCCTTACATTGTTGAATTAAAAAAAGAAAGAAAGAGCTCATATCCTAGGAGTACCTAGTGTCCATTTTCAAATTTCCAGGTCACAAATTCCATAAGTACACAGTGACAGCAGGTGCACAGATGCACTTGGTGACTGAAAATGGTGTCTTACTAAACAGCTTATACTATCCTCCAACAAATTTGGGGTGCTTTTTAAGAAAAGTAATAGATGCAATTTTATTTAATTGAACTGAAATAAAACCTAGTAGATGAAACATTTCAGACTGTCTTACATTATGTGTCATCATACTGGGTTTGTGTGGTGCTGGGGATGGAACGCAAGTTGAGCTCCCCTTCCGTTGCCCCCTTCAGATCTTGGGGTGTTTCTTTGTATGTAACCATAGTCTCCTGGTTATTCTTCTTGTGCCTACAATATTGAGCATTCAGTCATCAATTTGAGCATATTTGTACTAAGAATATGGAGCGTCTCTCTGTGTGGTGTGCTAACTTCTGTGGTTGCCTCTAAAATCCCTATTGCTTCTTCAGCCCAAAGTTCTCACGTCTGTCATCTTGCCTATGACTTTTGTTCCTTGCATTGTTAGTGGAGTAAAAATGGATTCAAGAAAGATTTAGGTATGTCCCAGGTTTCATTAGAAACAGCAATGTCTCTCAAGTATAGACTACACTAGGGCGTTTGCCTGCTTATTTGTTGAGTGTTCTGAAGGCCCCTGTGTATAGGCACAGGTTAGCAGAGAGAGTCCATACTTACAAATATTAGAACTGAGTGTTTGGGGTCCTCTCTCACTTCCAAGAGTCCTTCCCTAAAATTCCTCACAAATCCCACGTTTGTCCTCTGACACAAGTGCATTTTCTGGCACCCAAGCTGGGGTGAGGGTTTGAGGGTATCCTTAATCGACAAAGACACAAACTCATAGTTCTGTTTGACCTCTATGCTCGAGCTTTCTTTGAATGCCTTGTGCTCCTCAACTGGATAGTCACTAATTACCTACTTGGAAGTCTCGATATTTGGGGCAGGTAGGTATGTGGCTTTCATGTATTTCGAATTTCTGAATTTTTTCTGGATTCTGTAGTGTTTGTTCATTGTTGGCTTCCAGGTCTGGGTATATGGCTTCAAGTCTCTTGGGTCCTCCAATTCAGCTGCTCAAAATCATCTATTTTGCTAATTTCATGAAATTTATGCTTTTGTCTCTTAATATGCATGGGTCTCTACGTATTATCTTTAAAATCATCTTGTGACTTTAGATACATTGGACACAATTATGGTGCATGTTCACCTGCCACAATTTTAAGATTATCGTGCTTGAATCTTTTGACCTTTACAGTTTTTGCCCATCCCAAGTGTTATAGTCAGCCACATGCCACTGGGATGAATCTCCAAACTAGACACCATTTTGGGAGGAAAATATTTATTAAAGTAAAAGATCCAGGGGAAGTTTCAGAATGTCAAAAGAGGCCAGCCCCCCTTTCACAGATCCAAGCACCAGCACCTCCAAAACACAATAGCACACTCTAAGGAGAGCAAACAACAGCAGGATTGCCAGACTTCAGCTATGACTGCTCTTTGCATATGTATAGCTGGAATTTCACATCCACCTTAGAAATACCTTAAGAGGAGAGCCTAGGATCCAGCTTGGGTGACACCTCCTCCAGTCAGGCAACTGGAGAAAAACTTTTATACTTTGGAATCTACTGGGGGACATTCAGTCAAACTACCACACCAAAGCTCTATAGAGTTGCCCATCCTGGATGATATTTATGTTCTCTCTTTATCATTATTCACTCAACTTTCTCACACCTACTGTGTGACAAGTGTATAGCATGCTGAATGGGACACTAGGTACGTTTTAAGAAACAGTCTATTCTTGAGAAAGGTATTAGCCATTGCTATGAGAAAGTTATAGGAAAACACTTCCCACTTCAGCCTGCATGTAAGTAATATTGCCTTCAAAGGCTGAGAAAATCTTTGTTTCTCTTTAAGAATGAGTATTGTTCTCCCCCTTCCCTGACCAATTGATTGATTTTAACTTCTTTTTTATCCATGCTTAGTCTTCTCTATGCTCTCCTGCCTTTGAATTTCTGCCTTGTTTTTCCACCTTGTGAGGTCTTTGGGTAAAAATGTTATATAAGATTTTGTTTCAGAATGCTTTATATCTCGTATTCAGTGAGCTGGCATACCAATTTCTATGGTTACCCAGGTGAAAGCGAAAAGGCTGGGTTCATGATCATTACTGAGCACCTGTTGCTAAAGTAGTTAAATGGAGTGGACTTCAAGGAACTCCACCTTGTATCAATATCAGTCCCATAGTCTGTCCTATAAAATATCCCCTAACCGACTGAACACATAGAAGATTTTCTTAGCAGTGAGGCTTGCTAGTTACCAGAAAGCTTTCCTACTGTGAAACTAAAGGATCCTTTTCATTGGCATAAATCAACTGACATTGATTAAGTGCCAGTTTATATTGATGTCATCTTCAATTCGGGCACTCGTTTGTCTGAAAGGAGAATAAACTTGATAATCTCTTGATAGTTCAGCCTGCCGTAAGGGTTGCTGATTTCTAGGATTCTTCAGGGTTGCTAGATGGTTTTAGATTTCAGAGTGTCTAAGCACATAAATGAGTCAGTAAAATAATTTAGACCTTCATCCAGTTCAGTGTTATGAGCTTCTGAAGATTGGATTTTTGTTGTCTTCCCATGGTTTAGGATCCTATAAAACAAAACAAGATCACTCTTGATTGAGTGATGCGTGTTCTTAAAAGGGCTGCCACGATTCCAGTTATTGGGATATATGTCCATTCTCTAGGAGTCAGACTCATCAGCACTCACTGTGTTCTGCAGAACAGACAACTCATGCTTCCTAAAAGTGGCAAAGAGTTGATGGGTAGAGTGATAGAAGACTAAGGAACTTTTACACTTAGTAGAATCTATAAAAGGTTTGGTCTTAAGCAATACTTAAGAAATAATCCCCTGATGGATGCTGTTGTTATTTTAGCACATATTTTCCCTTCTGTTGGCTCCCATCAACAGCTAGTTCAGGGCACTGCCAATGTATTTACACAATGCAAAGATTAGTAATTCTTGAGTGGCTTGCTTTCTTCCATGAGGCAATGGTGGAAGATACAAGATTGGCCAAGTAAATATTGCTATTCCAAGTGTGATTTAGAGTACAGAGCTTAGATTGGCTTTCCCATTGCACTGAAGGATTACAGAGAAGTGCAGAGACACAGTTGGTTTGTCATTACCAATACACATGTGCCAGGATGTACAAGCTGGCAAGATGGAAGAGCAACTACCTTAGCTCAGAATCCCAGGGAGTTTATAGGCTTAAATCACAGACACTTGACACCAAGCAAATGGAGTTTCTGAGACCGAACAATAATTTGGAACCAAAGGTATTTGAGAATGCCAATGATTAAGAAAAATTATTTTCTCAGGTTCACTGCAGCAAAGCAATTCTTACAAATGTAGTTAGACCCTGGCCTGCTTTTCATGTTTTCAGTTGCCGCTACCTTTTCTACTTGAAGGGAAGATTTGGGCTACATAGTTTAGTATTCCACCCAAGAAAAAGAAAGGAATAGGAAAGAATAGGAAAAAAAACAATGATGGGCATTCTTGGAGAAAAAAAGTAACACACATCTGTCAAAAGACAGGTCAGATACAGCATTAAGTAGAGTGACATGGTCTTTGTTCAAGAATGGGACCACTGTACTGCCTTGTAGGGAAATGACCCTCCTCCTCACAACTATCGTTAGGCGATAAAAGAAGAAATTCTGATGGATCTTCTGATAGTTGTTGAAATTTGAGGTGCTATTTATTAAAAGGAAGGTCTCTTCTGGATAGTAATGTGGTGGGTGATGTCACACATGTTCACTGCCCCCTCATGAACTGCTTGGATCTTAGGTTGCCATACTGGGGCTTGGAGGCAGCAGCTACTGAACTTGCTTGCAACTGGGATTTGGCATTTCAAGCACTGCTACTGAACATATTCATATCTGAATATTTCACCTAGACCGCAAGTCCTTAAACACGGAGCAGCTGCTGATCGATCTCTCTGTTTCTCCCAAAGAAAACCACACGTGCTGTTATTACTCTAGTGGGAAACATCCAGATCCAGATCCAGGGAGAAAACGGTGATGAGAGGAAAAGGGGACCAGAGCGAGTTACTTCACCACTTGTATCAAAGAAAGAAATGCATACAGGAGAAATGATCATGAAATATGACAAAGAAATCTATTGATTCTTTTATCAAGTTTGGATTGAAAACAGGTATTAGTGGTTTATTATTTATAAAATGTTTAGTCAACCATATTGCAAGATCTCTCCTATCAATCTACACCAGCTTTGTCTCTAGCATTTTTAATCTCATTATCCTCTGCAGTACCTGTTGCTGCCTATGCACATTCTTACTTTGAGTACATGTTCACATATTCACTTACCAAATAATGCTCAGGACCCTATATGGTTCTCACTGTATGCATCAAAGTTAAACATTCCGGATGCTAGGGAGATGGATCAGTGGATAAAGCTCTAGACTTGGTCTTTAGTTTTACATAACTCTAAAGCTCTAAGCTATGAAAGACTAAAGACCAAATCCAGACATCCCTGGGACCTCATAAGTACCAGATGGTCATAGTGGCATAACTAACATTCAAAAAGCAGAGATGGGGGATCCTCAGGGCCAGCTGGCTAGCTAGTCAAATCAGCAAGCTGTAGGTTCACGTGAGGGACCCTGCTCAGAAAATAAAGGGAAAAGTGATCAAGGTCACTTGCCATCAACCTCTGGCTCCACATGCCCATGCACCCATGTCACATGCACACAAATGTCCCCACATACATATGAAGATGCATGTGCACATGCATGCAAACCATACATAGAAACACACACAGACAAAAATGCACATATGATGTTTAAAAGTTTATCATGAGGGCTGGAGAGATGGCTCAGCAGTTAAAGCATTTGCCTCCAGTGCCTAAGCCCTGGTTCAATTCCCTAGTACCCACATATGTCAAACCCACAAGGTGGTGGCCCTGGTGCTCGTTCTCTCTCTCTCTCTCTCTCTCTCTCTCTCTCTCTCTCTCTCTCTCTCTCTCTCTCTCTCTCTCCTCTCCTCTCCTCTCCTTGAAAATGAATAAATAAAGTATTAAAAATAAATAAAAGTTTATCATGAGTATTAAGAAGAGGAGATTAAGGATTAAAAATTAAGAAAATTGCTCTATGTATTATATTAGAATATATATTTGAGGGTCACACAAGAGGTTAGGGTCTGTACATGACCTCCAAGCCTGCTAATGTCTATCTACCTATAATGGTAGTTATTACTTAGTTTATAATGACACATAGTAATTACTGAAAAAAAAAAAGTGATTCTTTGTGCACCCTCCCAGGTTCTGATGTTTCATTACCCAAAGCAGATAATTTTGCCTGTTGTACCTGTTCCTTTAAATATTTAATATGGGTTAAAATGACCTGTTCCTCTATTGTTTTTAAGTGCATAAAATTTGAGTTTTCGATCATATTGTCAGTGCTGAGATGTCACTGCTGGTTGCCTGGTCACATTCAGGGTCTTTTTCTGTAGTAACACTCTACATGGCAGGGATCAGACATCAGCAACCACCTTTCCACCATCAGGCTCGAAGGTATTTCATTTCTGGAGGCAGAATGTGGAAAAGAAAGTACAGGAAAGACAGAATTGAAAGACAACATTCCTTTTAGGGCTATATGACCTTGGGAACATCGCTTTTGTATACCTGAGCTACATATCTCTGTAAAACAAACCTTCACAGAGCTAATGTAAAGGAAATAAAATGAGATAATCACATCCACTTTTTTTATTAATTGCTCCATACATGGAGCATTTGTCATTATTTTCTGAACATGTGTATATGTGTGAGGTTTCTATATGCATGTTCATCTGTATGGGGGATATGTGTGTGCAGGTACATGTGCATATGTGTACATGTAGAGGCTACAGACTTACATCAGGTGTCTTCCTCCATTTCAATGGTGCTCTACCTTATTCTTTGAATCAGGGTCTCTGGATGAATCTGAAGCTCACGCAGCCCTAGGGTTTTCCTGGCTCTATGTCCCCAGTGCATAGCCATGCTCAGCATGTTATGTGGGTGTCCTGAGGACTCAAGTTCTCAGGCTTGTATGATAAGCGCTTTATCTATTGAGTCATCTCCCCAACCCAAGCATTTGTCGTTATTACAAAAACCTAGTGAAGGTGGGGCTGTCTTATTTCTAAGGCACCCCATATGATAGCCACTGGATATATGCGGATTTCTAACTCTCTTCAAATGTGACTGAAATGACCAGAAACGTGAATTTTGAAATTGTACTAAATTTAATTGATTTCAGTTTTTATTTCAGCAGGTAACTAGAACAATATAGATCTAGTCTGACCTGATTTTACAGATTAGGTAAGTGAGGTCTAAGGGGTGATGTTGCTCTGTAGTCTCAAAAGTCTTCTATATGAATTTTTAATGTAGTAAGTTTACAGCTATTAGTGAATGATCTTCCCATTTACATCAAATTATGTTTTCCTGTGACCAAGGGAAAGTCATCTGTGTTAGTTAGAGAAAATCAAGGGTCAGCACATTCCTTTGCACTGAGACCAAATGGGGCATAGTGACTAGATATAGTGTAAATGAGGGACAGATAAAAATTTAAGTATACATGGATTGAATTGTAATTTCAGTAAGAGATTTTTTTTTGCCTTGTATTTTTGAAGCTAAGTAAAAGATATAAGGGCTCCTAGAGGCCACTCAATTAAGGTTCTCCATTTGACTCTGAGGAAAATTTAAGACTAAATTGGCCACTACACTCCTTTCCATTGAACTCCTCGTTCAATGCCATATTCATATACATAGTTACTTTTACAGGAAACATTTGTTGTATCGTATTATTATAAAAATACTTCAATTATTTAAAAAATCTTGAAAATAATCACTGCAAAAGAAAAAGAAAAATCATGGTTATAGGCACTTCCTTGCAAAGCCTGTCAACCCAGATTTAATTCCCTAGTACCCATGTAAAGCCAGACACAAAAAAAATGGTACATGTGTCTTACATTCATTTGCAGTAGCAAGAGATCATGGCATGCATGTGTGCACACGCACACACACACATATACACACACAAATACACATTCAAATAAGTAAAAAAATTAAATCATATTTTCCTTCTATACACAGATAAATACTATTTTACATATAGAAAAGATCATTTAAATAAATGAGATTATCATGTTTGATAATTTGCTCTTTATTCCTTTAGGAAGAACTTAATATTCCTTTCAGGATCAGACATAATTTTAAAATCTTGATTTTGCCTTAATTGAGCCTATCACTGGACTTTGGTCCTTTGTGTCCACAGCTTCTCAGTAGTATAAACCCTGCCAGATTTACTGATTTGCTGGCAACAAGTAGACAGGTAGATCTAAAGGAAGGGTCTTTACTAGAATACCACCATGGAAGCTCTCTCTCTCTCTCTCTCTCTCTCTCTCTCTCTCTCTCTCTCTCTCTCACACACACACACACACACACACACACACACACACACACACACACATACACACACATACACACACACAGAAGCTTATATGGTGCTTCTTGGGAGTCTAATCTTAGCCATAACAGGTACACACCAGAATGGTCACTAATTTTGGTAGTAATCAGTTCTCTTCATGTGGTTTTCATTCCCACAGGTTATTAATCATTCCTGCTAAACTAAAGTTTGCGGATTAGGAGGTAGTTTGACTTGTGACATTATTCTTTCTTGTTTTCTCTTATTCTCTTTAGCCAATACTGACTTTAAACTAATTACTTGGGGAGCATATTAGTTAACCTTTTGCATGGCTGTAACACCTGATGTAAGTTGAAGAAAGGAACTATTTTGGTTCACAGTCACAGAGGGTTCTATCATGGCAATGAGAAAGTATGGGAAGATACTTCTTGGTAGACAACCAGCAGAGAGAAGGGGCTGCCCACCCTCTTCTGCATTTTTCCTTTCTCCTCTGTTATTCAATCTAGGTCCCAGCCTATGGGTCAGTATATCATTAGGGTGGATAATTCCCCCCTCAGCTAATTCTCTCAGGAAGGATTCTCATAGACATAGCCAGAGGCATGACCCAGTATCTAGGAGATTCCTAATCTCATTAAACTGCCAATGGAGATTAACTATTAGATAAAGTGAGGTATAAGGGACTAAGGCAAAACAGAATCAGCAGAAAATGGACTTACCAGCATTAGAAGGGGGGAAGTTAACCCACTTACTGGAATTAGAATGAACTGAGAACCCCAACCTCCTTCATTATCTGTGACTCCTCAAGTTACATTTCATCATCTGAAAACAGAGGCTCAATGCTGCAGGATGTCTCTGGATGTTTTAAATACTAATGTGTTGTGTCCTGTAATTCTAACCTGGTTGCCCTGCCAGTATTTCTAGGATTTCTTTTATCTCTCCTCAGTCTCTTCTCTCCTTTTCCAATTCAAGATGCTTCCTAGAACCTGCCTTTGAGGTACTAGAAGTAAGGCGCAGGGTGGCAAGGAGAATGGATAAAATAACTCCTTTTGATCAGCTCCAAGGAATAAACAGTATATATCCATCTGCAAAAATACAACACAATCATATACATGTGTGCAGGAATATGCCAAATGCAGAAACCTTCTGTGTCAGCTCACAAAGACAAAAATCAAAGCCAATTCACATTTCTGTCAGGTATTGGTTTTCTGAAAAATCATTTATACGTACAATTATTATTGTACCCATCTCATAGAAAATAATCATAAATACTTTACCATGCTGACACTGCTAATAACTGACAGAACTCAGTTTGGAATATTGAAAGTATGACTTGAGAGTCATGCTCTTATTACAACACTGTTGTAACCAAGATTTTAATAAAGTAAGCCACTTATGAAAAGAGCACATGGAATCCTGTAAGGGGCCTGATAATCAGAAGTCTGGGGAGCAACAAACCCTTTTATTAACATGTGTTTGGGCCCCCTGTTGCATGATTAGTCAGTTTTCATACCAGTAACTACTTCTAGGCCTGGTCCAGAGCAGGTGTTCAAACCTAATGAGTGAATAAAAGGTTTACTGAATGAACAAATGACAAAGAAGGTAAGAGAATTTGCCTTTCCATCCTCAATCAGAAGCAGAAAAAAAAGGATATTATTCTGCATGTTCAGGATGAAAATAGAGCTTCCTTTCTACTGAGTCTGTATGGAAATGCAAACAGGTGTTACAAAGCTAGTGTTACATTTCAACAAAATCCATTTAAATCAACATGCCTAGGCTTGCCATAGTTCATTGAATGTGGAATGTAACACAACAATAGTAAAAAAATAGAATGGTTATTACTAGAAGCTCAACAAAAAGCAATTTGAATAGAGGATCTATATTTCAGCATTTTGTCTAGCAAAGGGATGCTTGGGAGATCATAAACCAGATTTTAAACTGGACACTGAGCAAGGTATCATAGGAATTATGGTCTCTCAACTGCCCAGAAATCTACTAAATGGTCACATCCATCTAAAAAAAAAAATCAGATAGACCCCTGCCTTATTCAAATCATCATTTCCCAAAAGGAATAAGGAGGGATGCATGACTTCTAATTGGAGATTTTGGATAGTTATGATATGTTCATAAATATTCACAGTGTGGCAAAACCAGCACTCTGGTGAGGGAGGTGGATAGTATGGGAGGTAGCATGCCTGTATGCAATAAGGGTGTATGGAAAATCTCTGTCCGTTTGTCTCAGTTTTGCTGGGACCTTAAATTGCTCTTTTAAAAACTTTATTTTAAAAAGGAATAGAGGTGACACAGAGAAATTACTATGAGGAAATATCATTTTCAAATCACATGATTTCAAAAATGAAATTTTAAAAATTTGAACATATCCTCTGCCATTAGGAAAAGAAATCTGAAAAAAAATTAATTAAAAGGACGCACACGAATCCTTTAGGGGGACTCTGTTTCTGACATAGCACTTACTGTCTGCCCTGTGCCTGCTGGATTCACGTTTGCCTTCCTAAGGAGATGTTGTGAGCTTCTGGGAATCAGACATCTCATCCATTTGATCTTTTGTTACCCCATAACTAGCATGGTGTTTTTCACATAGCAAGAATTCCAAAAGTGTTAGTATAAATGAACTCCAGGCTTAACATGTAAACTGTGAAATTCTGTGGAGCCATTTATGAGTAGCTGGTGACTATAAAAATGAATGTATGGGTTTTAAGTGTCCCCTCAAAAATGTAGGCATTAAAACTTAGGTAGGACCAAGCATTAAGCTTAATGACTTGTTTTGAAATAACAAAATAAACAACAACAACAACAAAAACACCCTATAAACAAACTGAGAAAGTATTTAGAAGCAGGCCCTTAATCAGATAATTTTGTCTAGATGCTAGTTAGATATTAGCAGGGCTGGAGGATATTAGGGCTGGACCCCTTTCTTGTAATCAACAGTGTAAAAACCCAAGGACTGCCACATCAGGACTCTAGTTACTGCTCAGAACAGGACCTGAATCATATCTCTGGTCCTAGAAGGAGGTGTGACATCTTGATATCAGGATAACTACTAAATCAGGTGTCAGAAGTTCTAAACCTTATAAAATTACTGGTGAACCAGAGGCTTTCTAATTAAGAACAAAAACATACCATAGTTTTGTCCTGAAAAGTCAATCCAAATAGGTGTGTCAATCACCTGGACAGGACAAAGGCCCTCAGGAAAAATAGCTTGTCCTAGGGATCCCTTATAAAATAGTATGAAGCATTCCTAAAGTATAGGTCAGTACAGTGGGTATCTGTTCTGGTCAGCCACACGTCACTGGGATGAATCTTCAAACCAGGAACAGTTTATGGGAGGAAAATATTTATTTAAACTACAGATTGAAGGGAAGTTCCGTAACAGTGAAAGAGGTTGGCTCTTTTTCACAGGTCCAAGCAGAGAGAGAAACCCATCACCAACACCATACACATAGAACAGCAAACAGGCAGGAGCCAAGAAGAGAATTTCTTCCCCTTTATATAGCCTTTGGGTGGGGTCTTACAACCCTATCCCAGACTTAATGGCTTCCCGAGTCTCTGGAATTTCCTTCCTGCACTGCCCACACAGGAAAAGATGTTTACTTCTAGCTTCTTTGAGCTTCCTTACATCTTGTCCCCTACTGAGAGGCTGCCTTCCTGTAAACATCCTCAAAGACCCACCCAAGATTACTTGAAAGGTCAAGTTGACATCAAAACTTAACCATCACAGTATCCTTGGTCATTCTTCACTCTCACCTTTGAGTGTACCCTACTCTGCCCTGGAATAATTCTATCTTCTACACGACACCCTTGACAGAGATCACCAGAACCAGACAGCTGAGGTCAGTACAGACATACTCATCACAAAACCTTCTCTTGAAAATGATACTAAAACTCAGAATCATAGGCTTGATGCAATGGTCAGCTTACCTGTCCTTCTACCTTCTATCTTGTGAAGGTAACATCTATCCCCTCTGGAGAAGAAGGTAAAGACAGTCCTGGAAGCAGAAAGCAGTTTTTTCAGCAGACAACTGAAATGGCCAATATTTTCATCTTGGCCTTCTTACCTCAAAACCAGTGGGAAGTAAATTTTAGTTCCTTAAAAATTGCCCAGTCTAGCCATAATAGCAATGCTTGTCTCATTTAACCTATATTGATCTCACTCTCCAATGGAGATTCTGTTTGTATTTTTCAGAAGGCAGTGAGAGAGCCGGGACAACTCAATTCCTCCAACAAGACATTGGATGATGGTTGACATCCTGGCAGGAGACAAATCACCCCTGGCCTTCACTCAAGGCCCAAATGAAACCTATGAGAAAGTGATGAGACAAACAGGAGACCAATCACCACAGCAAGTCTGATAACTCAGGAAAGGTCAATGGAGACAGACATCAATGATACCCAACACAACCCAGGGCAGAGGTCCAGAGATACTTAAGATCTCAAAAATAAAGCAGACTTAAAACTCACCCACTATGACTCAAGGAACTGAGTGTAAGAGGGGACAGAAAGAATGTAAGAGCCATGGTGGGGGAGAATATCCAGAGACATCACCCCCCTCAGTAACAATGCACAAAGGGAGAAGAAAAAAACAAAGGAAACAATGGCTATCTCTGGTGCAATTCATAACCCCCTAACCTATGGACAGATCCAGTAAGTGCACTGAGGAAGGACCCCAGTGAGTAGGGAACAGAGAGGAAGGAAAAGAGGACACCTGCCGGGTGTGGTGGTGCACGCCTTTAATCCCAGTACTCGGGAGGCAGAGGTAGGAGGATTGCCATGAGTTCAAGGCCACCCTGAGACTACATAGTGAATTCCAGGTCAGCCCAAGATAGAGCAATACCCTACTTCGAAACCCCCCCACAAGGGGGGGGACACCTTCACAAGATTTGCTCATACAATGTATGTACTTATTCATATAAAGATATTAAATAAAATTTTAAAAAGAAAAAATGAAGAACATTGCCAGAAGCCTCTAAGATATAGGATGAAAAATTTCAAAAAAAAAAAAAATTGCCCAGTCTCATGTATTATTTTTAAAGCACCAAAAGTAACTAGCCTATGTGCTTTCTCATTAGCTCAAAAGAGTAAAGAACAGACTTTGAACAAGACTGGCCTAATTTTGTTTCTGTGGAGGCAATTAGCAATCTTAAATAAATAGACTAAGTATGTAAGTTAGTTGATATTGAAGAATCATGTTACTTAATAAGAATGGCTGACCTAGTGTAGCAGTTACTCTTTGGTTGCTTGAACAAAACATCCAATCAAAACCAGCATTTGGGAGGACAGGGTTTGTTTCAGGCTTACAGTTTTGAGGGAAAGTTTCATTGATGGAAAAAGCATGGCAGCCAGCTATCCTCTTCATACATCCACAGCAGAGAGAAGAGTCTGAGTGGACTAGTTCCAAAAACCCCATGGGCTGAATTAATAAACTTCACAGCCTGCTCCGAGTGACACAACTCCTCCAGCGAGGCTCCTTTTTTCCAAACGCTCCACCAGCTAAAGCCTCAGTGGGAACCTTAATTACAAATACTTTGAGACTTTGGGGGACATTTTACATTCCAACCACCACATAGCCTGGGTGGCTGGATACATGATGACAGAATCAGTAGTTCATGTGGTCAAGGCAGTCATTTCTTCCCCTCTTCCTACTCCCCGCTATGTAGTTGGCCTCTTGGGAGACTAGAATGATAACAGAAAAGAAAAAAAAATCTATCTGAGCTAAACTTTGGACAATTTCTTGACCTCAGCCTAGGCTTGATTACTTTTCTCAGTTTTGACAGTCTTAATATTCCCCTTGGCACTCATTACTTCTTACTTACAGGGAGATGACCTGAAACTCAGTGTGAGAGAATTGTACCACAAATCTTAGTTCGTGCTGATGTGTTTCTCTCAACCCTGTTTGCTTAGTAAGCTTTTCTGGATCCCCAAAAATTAATTGTATCCCAAAGTTGTGATAAAAGGAAGGATAGAGAAAAAGATGGGGTTGTGTCATGGTTTGATCCAGGTGTCCCCCACAAACAAATGAATGTGTTCTGATAGATCGATACTCAGCTGATGGCAGTTTGGGTTTTACAACCTCGATGAAGCTGTGTTGTTGGGGGTGGGCTTATGGGGGTTATAAGCCAGCTCCTCCCTGCCACTATTTGGCACACCTTCCTGCCGCTGTTTGCAGTGCTGTGGCAGAGGTGATGTCCAGCCCTCTGCTCATGCCATCGTTTTCCCTGCCAGAATGGAGTCTCCCCTCGAGTCCGTAAGCCAAATAAACCCATTCCTCCAAAAGCCACCTTTGCTTGGGTTCTTTCTGCACAGCAACTAAGAAGCTGACCACAACAGGTTGGAAAGATAAGCCAACTATACTTGTCCTGGTGGCCTCCCATGGTCCTGATTGCATTTCTTGAATATTCCCTAAGTGCTAGCACTGGCAATCCTGTAGTATGGCCATGTAACCATCCTGACAGGAATGAAAATAGGCTAAAGAGACATGATTCAGACTATGTGCACAATGGACCTCAAGGAATTGATATTTTCCTTGAATATCATGCTGGGAGAAGGAAAAGGAAGGGGCCCTGGTGCCAGTCAGAGGGGAAGCTTATCTCTTAGAAAAAGATTTCACTCAGTGCTGATAACTTATAGAGCAACTTGCAGGAGAGGTGGGAACAGAGGCAGACATGGGCGGACCACACCTTGAACAGAACTGCTTACTTACACAGAATCTTTGTCCACTACTTAAACATGAGCCTCATGTCAGGACTCTGAAGATGTACTTGAGGAGGCGCTGTACCTCTTTGTTCCTCTTCTTAATGTAGCTATGCCAATAAATCTTCCTTCTCTTCTCCTCTCTGTTATTTATCTGTTTAATTGGCCCACTGAGGACAGGTGGCTGAGCCTAGCTTGTTAGAAGTGCCATGGCCCAGGTTCTGACCCTAACAATTTGAGTAACAACTATGTGTGAGAGTTGTCTTGGTGATGCAATTTCCTCAAATTTTATAATCAAACTCTGGATTTAACTAAATTATTTTACTATCTATCCTCAGCTGTTTATCCCTGGTCGCAGATAAAATTATCATTTCTCGTTTCCAAACTAATTCCTTCATGTAAAGATCTCCTTACATGTAGCCTCTGTTGTAATACCTAGCCCATCAATTGTGTCCATTCTGGAGTCTGACGTCTCTTTCCTAGAAGCATGTCAATTTACTATGGAACTTACTTGCTTGTTGGCAGTGATGCAGGAAGTAGGTGTCATTAAGAGCCACAGAGCCAGTCTTGGCCATTAACCCTCCTTATTTTATGATTTTTGAAGAATGAAATCCATAAAGGGTGATGTTTAGAAAGACTTTATTGTAGAGTTTAAGAGAAGAAGGCAGAGCTCTGCTGTAAGTAAGGAAGGGATCCCCAGAAATGGTAAAACCTATCTGGTGACTCAGATTTATCTGTTATAGGAATTTAATGGATGGGGGCTGAGCTTATCAATCCATTTTCCATGCCAGATGTCCAGGTGCTTTGTAATCTTAATCACAGTTTCCGCTCAGATATCTAGGGAAGGAGAACTCCTTTAAAGAAGAGATAAGGAAAAAACCATATCTCATGCGATGTGTTCAAGTACCTACTACTCTTATTCACATTCCCTCACCAGGTTTAGAGGGAAAATAGACAAGGAAAAAAATTAGGTGCCCTTTACAGCCTCAAGGATATTTGTCACTTCTATCCAAGAGAAAAAGCAAAAACCTGTTCACTTGGGGTGAAGAGGTTTTTACCCTCAATTGTCTAGCTAATTTCTATGCCCTCATTCATTCCCCCTCTGAAGGGGTCACTTTAACTGCATTTATTCTTCTGCCTCACTGGGACAAAATACCCAACCCGAACTAGCTTATGGCAAGAAAGGGTTTACTTTGATTTAAAGTTTCAAGAGGATGTTTTATCATGGTGAGGAAAGCATGGCAGGAGCAGACAGCCAGTGTGACATCATCACATCAGGAGAGAAAAAGTAGGAAAGCATCAAGCAGAGCTAGACGATCACACCTCAAGGTCCATCTTCAGTCACACAATTCCTGTAGTAAGGCTCTACCTAAAAGCTCCACAAACTTCCAAGTGGGGAAATCAAGTATTCAACATGTGATTCTAGGGGAGGTGTAGGACCCAGCCTGGCTGCATATCTGAAAGCTAAGCTTTACTATGCATCCGGATGAGAGCATGGTAGCTCATGCCTTTGTTCCTAGCACACCTGTGCCCCCAGGAGGCAGGGGGATGGCTGAAGGCCCTAAATCCTGTTTACAAGTGCTAATAGGTTTTACTCCTGCTGCCTTAGTTTTTGTAGCTGTGTTCCTGTTTACTGAGCCCCCTTTGTGTAAGAGATAAGGCAATGCAACCCATCCCTAGATTGGATATAAGGCTGGATGTGAAAGTAAAGTTTTGAGATCTGCTTGGACACTTCTCCCGGCTGCATGTGATTGTCCAGCCGTTGCGCTCACCTTTCCTCGATGGAGCCAGGTCTCCTGCTGGCCAGAGAGACTGAGGTTCATTTAGCAGGGGGCCAGGGACCCGTGCGGTAAGACATCTGGAGAAGCACCCGACAGGGAGGCATTTCACATTCAAACCTGCACTATTCATGTCTATTACATTTCTCAAAAATCTTGCTGAAACATAGACGTCTTTCTGATTCCAGTTTTAACATATATTGATTTATTTACCTTATTTTTGCTGTGCTCATGCTAGGTAAGTGCTCTAGCACTGAGCTACATCCTAAGCCCTTGGGCATTGATTTATATGCAGACATTGTTCTAGATTTAATGGTTTTTGAACATACTTAGTCTGTCCTCCATATTCCAGAAGGTAAAGCTCAAGAAGGAGCCACTTCTGTTTTTTAGTCCAAACATTGAATTTCATTGGGATTACAATAATTTTCTTTTCACAGGCTGGAATTTTTGACATCAGAAGACAGAAAGCACCCATGGCCTTTCCCTTTCTTCTTTTCTCCTTGCTTAATGATTTCACTTTTAACTAGTATGGTGATTCTAATAACAGCAGACCTAACACCAGAGAAAAAAGATGACCGTAAGAGCAGAATATTCTGTCAGTGGCTATACAGCTAAATAGCACTATGCTCTTTGTCCTCAGCACAGGTCAAAACCATTCCTTTCTTTTCACAGAATCTCAAAATCCCAATGAAAACATCATTTGTCCCTTCTAGGTGTTATATCTTTCTCCCACCCTGTTTTATAGCTACCACTGTGTACAAACCATGTCTCTTAAGGTTCCCAAGCCCCTTAAGATGGCCCACTTTAACTGATTTCACATAACTTCAGGCCAGTTTTATTTCTTCCATGTGGCTCCTGTATGTTCTGTGGGAAATTCTCCATCCTTTGTCCAAAAGGTCTGGTATGTGGGCCAAGCCACAGGGAGCAGTGACTCTTCCATTGCCAAACACTCACCTAGCTTCTCACTCCCTTGCCCTCTGCATTTTTCAAACAGGTTCCAGACACAAGGCCAAGTGTCATGGGGAGCATATGAAGCTTAGAGTGTGGCCTGTTGACAAGGGGAGGTGCCCATCCCCAATTACTATCATAAATTATCTCTTGAAAACACAACTCCTGTGGTCGTGTGGATCAAATGTCCCACATCAACAGGTGTGTTCTGAATGCTTGGTCCCCAGCTGATGCCAATTTGGAAGTGGAGCCTTGCTGGAGGAGGTATGTTGTTGGATGCAGGCTTAGGGATATTATATCCAGACCCCTTGTCATGGATCAATTCTCTCTCTTGCTGCTGTTCTCCATCTGCTGTGGCAGAAGAGATGTCTAACCTCTCTATCCACGCCATGCTTTTCTCTGCCCTCATAAAGCTTCTCCTAGAGACTATCAGTCGAAATAGAAACCTTTCCTCAGCTGTTTTTGGTCAGGTGCTTTATCCCAACAATGAGAAGGTAACCACAACAGAACTTAAATACCAGAGTAGTGATGCCATTTCTGCTGGAAATCTGACAGTGCCGTTTTTGATCTTTTGGAACTGGTTTATGGAAAGAATAGACAAGGATTTGAAACCTTGGCCCAAGAGATGCCTTACAATGTGAAAAGCAGTTTGATGGATTATTTTGGTCAGAGTTAAAAGACCAAAATGCATTAAGAACTGTAGACTGTGAGGTTTGGCTTATGAGGGGAAGAGTTTGTCCAGCTTGGGCTAGAAATAGTTTGTATGAGATGCTAGCTGTGTTCTTTCTGTGTCCTGAGGACTTGAGCAGGGTTGAATTTAGAAGAAATGAATTTGTGTGAGCAGAAGCATATGGAACATAAAGATATGAAAGCTGGGCAGGAGACATCAGGCCTGTTCAGCTACAATTGTTTGAGATTGGGCCAGCTAGTCTGCATTGGGACAACAGAAAGAATGGTGACTCTTTTGAAAGTAGGGGTCCTGAATACTGAAGTGTCCCACTCTCCAAATTTAGCTTTGTTCCCCCACCCCTGATTGACAAATTTGGTAGCCCACCTGGTGCTATAAAAGTATAACAAATGCAGGAAGGGGGGATCATTGGATTTACAATATGTATTTTTAGAAATGGCCACTGGGTATTGTGAGGCAGGGTTGTTGGAGTCCCTATGTGGAGGCCTGTTGGAGCGATGATGAACAACTTGGGTTGTAGTGGAGACCCTAGGACTTTTGGACGATACCAGGAATGTGGGAGGGCTGTCAAGGAGAACTTCCCATTCAGGATGGAATTTTCTCCAGGTCATTTGAAGCCCAGCTGGAGGGGTGGAATTGGAACATTAGAGACTTCATTACTGGTTACAGATGTTGGACTTGGAGTCACAAGATTTGATGTTTGCTCTGTTTATTTTAGATTTTGCATTAGTTTAATTGTTCCTTACAATGCCATCTTTTCCATGTGAATGCTTCTTCTTTGTGCCATTTATGTCTTTTTGGTTTTACAGGACCACAGCTAAGAGATCTTACACTATGGGGATGGCTTGAACAGTGTTGGGATTGATAAAAATGAGGAAACTTTAAAGTTGGATTGAATGCAATGCATTTTACATCATGGATGGTCATGAGTGTGGGGGAGCCAGGGGTGTCATATGGTGGCTTGAATCATATGACTCCCATAAACTCATGTGTTCTGAATCTATGATTCCAAGCTGATAGCAATTTGGGAAGTAGAACATTGCTAGAGGAGGTATATTGCTGGGGTGTGATAGCCAGTTCCCCAGTGCCAGAGATCAGCTCACTCTCCTATTTTGCTGTTCACCTGTTGTAGGAGAGGTGATGTCTAGCCTCTGTTCGTGCCATGCTTTTTCCTTGCTATTATAAAGCTTTCCCTTAAGACAATAAGAAAGAAAGAAAGAAAAAAACTTTCCTCCCATCATCTGCTTTTGGTTGGGTACTTTATCCTAACATCAAGAAGATAACTACACTAACAACAACTTCTTCATATATTTAATTAATTAATGGAAATTATAAAGGGTTCTTGACACCTGCTTTGATATTTTTGTGTGGTAGTCCAGGAATCTGTCCCCTTATAATATATCATTTCATGTAAGTATCCTGTTGGTAACATAGTTCCAGAGGTGGAAGTTTTTGAGGACAGACAGACATGACTTGAACCTTAGTGACCTTGCTTGTTGGAGAGATTCTTGCACTGCAAATATTGTCCCCTGAGAAGATTGAATGCTACTAAATCACACATCTCCCAACTCTCTCTACTCTAAGATTCTATTTGCTCCAGTGATCTCCAGATAGCCTGATCTGAACCATATTCTATCCCTTCTCTTATTTATGGTGGACTCATATAAACCACATCTGATCAGAAGTCTCCAATGAATAAAACTTCTGAAGTATTTTAAGAATTAAGAGCTGAAAAGAATGGGAATAGAAGAGATATTCCAAGATGAGGACAGTAATTTGTATCAGGGCAGATAATCTCGTGTCTTTTGGGTAACGGATTTGCATTTTAGCATAGACAAAAATCTGTATGTCAGAAGCATTTCCTTCAATATCTATCAAAGATAATGGACTTCCTCTGGGGACTGTGGAGGATGTTATAGGAAGTACTTTCTTTTAATCCTAGTGGCAAATCCCCATCACTAAAGTAAAACACATCTGTTTAATACTCAATCTGAAAAAAACCTTCATATCAGCACAAAATGTGGCTGCATTAATAGGACCACTTTCCTTGAAGTCATTTTCTATTTTTTCCTGGTGATTGGTTGGGGTTTGCTTTCACTGGGCTTTATAGAAAGTTTGAACTTTAGGAATGGGTTTGGATCAGGGCTGAATTGGAGGTGGGTGGCAAGGAGATTGAGCTATAAATTAAAAAAAAAGAATAGAACAGATAAGAGATTTGACTGACTATATCAAAACTGGGACTTAACTTGGACAGAGAAATCTTGGGCTCCCAGAAGATGGAGTAGGTACAGGAACTGTGATGACCTAGACTGAGGGGGATAAGATTATCTTGAGAAAGAGAGAGGGAATGGGCTCCTTTACCCACATCTCTTTTGGCAACAGCCTCACAGAAAATTCATAATTTATTTTCATACTTAGACCTTCCATTGGAAGGGCTGAAGAAGGCAGGCATTGCTGAAGCTGTTTGCTTTTCCTGGAGCACATTTCATCAAAATCTGGATAGCTCTGGGGCCAACCATAAAGTTTAAGACTGACTGACAAACATATACTACTGGGAATGAGATGCTGCAAGGACCCAGGTCTCTTTGCTCTTTGCCTCTGAAGCTGGAAACTGGAAGACTGAAGAATAGAGAGAGAATTATCAAATTTATCTTCTACTCAATGAAAGAAGGATTTGAAAAACTATATACACATGACTACATCTTTATAGCTAAAATGTGTGTGTATGTTTGTCTGTGTGTGTATGCTGAGATCTCTTGCTATTACAAATGAATGCCACCCAGTTTTACATAGGAGGCTGAGGAACTGAACCCAGGCCAGCAAGTTTTGCAAGTAAATGCCTTTACCTGCTGCCCCATCTCTCCAGCCTCACTTTCTTACTTTAAAATGTCCCAAGATATATGCTGGAGAGATGACCCAGAGGATAAGCATGAAGGCCTGAGACACTGATAGAACTCTTTCCCCAGGGCTCACTTAAACCATTCAGTATGGCCACATGTGTCTCTAACCCCAATCCCATAAGGGAACTCAAGAATTGCCCAAGATTACACAAAAAAAGCAAGCTAGTTCCAAGATCAGTAAGATACTCTAGCTCAAAAAAGAACTGGCCAAAAAGCATGGACATTCAATGCTCCACTCTGGCCACTGCAGATGGGCACATGTAGTGTGCATGAGCACACACACACACACACACACAGTCACCAAATCCAAGAGAAATACACAGTCTGGCTGACAAATGCCTCCTTAACTACCTGGCTTTGTCTTCTGGCCCCTCTAAGTTCACGTGTTCCATGTGCCTGTACTTTTAAGCGTACATGCTTCCCAGCCAGTGTGTAAACATGCCTTCGTGACCTTATTTATGCTTTGCCACCTGCCTGGATGCCTTTCTTCATTTGGTCCATCTCCACATCTCCCTCCAAGTTTGTCTTTCCTGGAATCATCCCTCAACGTTATCTCTCACTCAGCCTCCCCGGTACCTTCAGAGCTTGCAGACTTCATTCCTCAGTTCCTCAGGGGTGTGCTGTGCAGTTTGGTGTACTGTATGATTTGAGGATTTCCATGGACTCACATTGCATGATTCTTACTATGGATTTGTCATCTGTTAGCCTATGACCTTGAGCTATTTACATAAACTTCTGAAACTTCATTTTCTCACTTTATTGTTTGAAATAAATGAAAATAATAATGCATGAACACCTTAACTGGTTTTAATGAGGATGAAATTAAATAATGCATGGGAAGCACTTAAAGGAGTGCTTAAAACACATGAGCTTTCATTAAATGTAGTTGATATTAATCATAGCATTTATAGGGCCGCACATGGTACCAGGTTCAATAAACCGGCAAGAAATGTACATGACCCCAACCTCAAGGATTCCATTGAATTTCACTGTATTAAAAACACTCAATCTTTGGAAGGAGAGCTTAGAGGTGCTGCTAGATCAGGGGCCAGCGGGGCAATCATCCCCCAGGGGCCTGAAGTCGCTTCCTGGAGAACCCTAGTCCCTCCCTTCAGCTCCCATCCCAGCCATATGCGACTGAGAGCCAGCCATGAGGGGCTAGAGGTAACCTGTTTGCAGGCCCATCGCTTCTCCTTTTAGAAGAGAAAATGGCAAATAAATAAATAAAATCTGTATAAATTTAAATAATTGGAAGGCAGTTTGACTGAAAAAGACACTTTTCTTTTTCACCACAAATGTCACCATCTGGACTTTTCCTTTTTTAATTTCTTTGGGACCTGACAAGTCACTGGGCTGAGAGAATCACACCCAGTCAAAAATGACAGACACATCTCGGGAACTTAGGGTTGGGCAGAGTTCCAGCATGGCCAGTGAGGACCCAGAACCAGTGGGAGGGCGTTTACAGCAGCTCCTCTGAATGCAAGAGCTCGTGAAGTGTGATCTGCTGAAATACACCACACACTCACACACACACAGACACCACGGATGTGTGTATGCTTCCCAGATAGCATTCAATTAACCTGTTAGTTAACTCATTTTCCAGCAAAAACTAAGGAGTACTAAGGATCAAGAAAGGCCAGTTGGAAGACTGTACTGATATTAAAATGGCATGTGGCCATCCCGTTTCTGCACTTGTCTTGGTTTTTCCTAGACAGCCTTTCCCAGAGCAGGGCAAGAATAATCTGAGAGCACCAGTGTGATCAGTCCATTTTTCTCTATGGGCCAGCTGAGGGCCTTCAGAAGTCACAGGTTCATAGACATCACATGTAAGCATTCCTATCTTCAAACACTTCAATGTTTTATTTTTGTCACTTCTATATTATTCTAGTTATGACCATCTGGAATGTATACCATCTCTACTATAAAGCTTATGAACAATATTGAAAAAAACAGGGAAAAGTATCATTTTGTAAATTGTCTTCTATGGGACTTTAGAAAATTCTAGTCCAGGCGTGTCCAACCTATGGCCCATGGGCCACATACATCCCAGGATAGCTGTGAATGTGAACCAACATATTCATAGATGACAATGTCATGTCACAATGTTAAGAGGTTGTAACACCCTTGCTAATCTTTAGGAACATTTGCCATTTTTCTTTATTTGTATGGCCTTAATATGAGGGTGTGTTACACATACACATACACACATGTTGTAGTCAGCTTTCTCATTGTGGTGTAGAAAAGAACCCAATCAAAAGCAGCTTGTAGAAGGAATGGGTTTATTTGGCTTATGAACTCGAGGGGAGACTCCATCAAGGCAGGGAAAATGATGGCATGAGCGAGGGGTGGACATCACCTCCGCCACAGCACTGCAAACAGTGGCAGGAAGGTGTGCCAAACACTGACTAGGGGAAGCTGGCGGTCCTGGTGTGCCAATTCTATACATCTGTCTCTTTCTCTCTCTCACTCTCTCAAATAAATAAATAGAATATTTTTTAAACCATGCCTTATATAGCTTATATTCTATAATGCACAGGAGATGAACAAGGAAATGATATAGAAAAAAAGCAAAAGCAAGCATGACCAAGTATGGAGGAGGGATCGTTCATAAAGCTATGTGATTTTTTTTAGTAGTGTGGTCACTGAAGGCCTTATTGAAAACGGGGCATTTGAGTGAGGACCTAAAGCAGGTGGGAAAAAGCCATGTGCTCTCTGTAGAAAGAATGTGTCCAGTTCTACAGGCATTATCAGCTGTTTTGAGGCTTGGGGCCCTATTTCTTAGCATCAAGTCATGACTGTGGTCAGGAGCAGCAGCCCAGGAGAGATGTCAGTGAGGGACAAATGTCCTTTGGTAACAATGGCTCTGTGACACAATATTAGTTCTGGAAATTGCTGACCTACCTTTTACCAGCCTGGTTTTGAACTTTATTCTCCAACCTGCTTCGTGATCCTCAGAGATCTTTTCTCTGAATTCCTCTGTGTGGGCTAGCAGGGAGTGGTTAAGAGCCTGAAGAGTTGCAGTGAGTTCCTGATCCTCAGGGAGCTGAAGTCTCTGAAGTTAAGAGGAAACCTCTGTCCCATCAACCTAGCCATAGCTCCTGTTCAAGATGGCATGAGAGACTTTTAGCTTCTGTGTCATGCTGCCAGCTCCCTGGCCCCAAAGAAATAGAATGGCACATGAATTTCTAAGCATGAGCAGCTAGAATCTCAGACTTTCGATAAAAATGAGAACACAAAGGGTTTCTTTTGAAAATGACACTTTTCATGTCAGAACAAAAGGATGAGAGGCCCAGTTAAAACACCAGGGTAAAGTATTGTAGCTCCTGAATTGAGATAATGGGGCAAGGATTGCCACATCCGGGCAAACAAAGAGGGGCAGCTAGGGAGAAGGTATCTGCATCCGTCAGAAAATGCATATATCCTCTGCTCCGACTTGCATTACTTTTTCAAGTTTTAATAGCACTGAAATGGTATATATCTTACTTCCAATTGTAATATAGTATTGCCCCTGCTACCTCAGAAAAATCTGTTATTAAATATGTGGTGCACTTTATAATAAATCAAAAGAACTGGAATAAATGGTTTCTTAGATCAAGCCATCTATCTGTGATCCCCCCTCCCTCGCCAGTTAGTTCACATACACCTTAGCTGCCAGAACTTGACGAAGGGACATGGGTCATGCCAGGAAGCTCATTTGTGAGTGTGGGTCCTTCCTGGGTACATGGGGGTGACTGATACTAGAACTCATTGCTGAGATAAAGCCACTCACAAGATCGTGTAGCATCAACTCTGCAGAAATCCTTGCTAAACACAAGTCGCTGGAAACAGATTGCTTCTGGGGGGGGGTTCTTCTACATAAAGATATAGAGACATTGTGGGAGGAGGAGCATGATATCAGCATTATGAGAAGCAAACCTGCTACTCGGCTGGGTTCTCAGTAGGCAAAACGATGACAGGAGAGGTAGAAAATTGGAAACGTCACAGCCCTTCTTCGTGGCCACATAGATGACTAGGCCCACCACAGTCCTGATCATATCTGGGATGCAAGACACAAAGGTTCTTTTATCAGCTTAGTTAGGATGGTGTTTCTGCTGCTGAGACAGCTCTCTGAATCTTAGGCACATCCTTTACCTTGGCTCAGTTCAAACCTCTTCCACAGTCAAAGCACAATATATTGCCTATTTTCTCTTCATGTCACTCACCCCAAGCCCAGCCTGACCCAAAGATGCTGACCACTATAATAAAACCTAACCATCAACAGCAGAATCATGTAAATTAGTCACACCACTCAGAGCTTTTCTTTAGACAAGGAGATTTTCCCTGGAGAAAGCTCAGGGAACAATGCCCGTGAACCTTAATTAGTACAGGCAATGTCTTACGTTCTCTATGCTATTCTTCAGCAGATTGTGGCTGGTTTTCTGTTAGCACCCCTAACCTCTCTGCACCTGTGTGTGAATAATAAACTTCTTCTGCTTCATACATTATGATTTCTCCTCCGCATCTGATACACAGACTCTCAGACCGTTTTTTCCTCTTTTTCAGGCCCTTCTCGGAGTAGTGGTCTTGGTTTATGGTCTGAAGAGAGACCTCAAGACCAAATTAGGACAAAATTAGAGCACCCTCGTAACACACAGCCACTTTATCTTCCTTCACTGCCATTGCTCATCCTGATCCTCATCACGGCCAGGTTCGTTCTCTTTGTAAAGGACTTATGCTAAAGCCTCAGAACTGAAGATGGAGTCACCAATGTACCCCATTGGGTGTCTTTAAATCACACGTCGCATTTTAGGGTTCATCTTCTGTACAACTTAATAATTGCTCATTGCTTTTCCAGACCTAAAATGCTATGGTTTGTACTACAGTTTTTGGTGGGCTTTTATCTAAACTGGAAGGAACTAATCAATTTCTTCTGAGGGTGAGATATACTGTGGCCTTTTGCCTGTTTCCTGGCTTTCTCTCCTTGCTCAGCAGCCAGTATGTCCACGGGATAATGGCATTTTTCAAACAGCCATAACCATAACATCTCATAGATGAACACAGATCAACACTCTTTTTCCTAACACAGGGTTGGTGAATGCTGGCTGATATGCTCAGCTGAAGTAATTCTGCCTTATGTGTCTCTTACCCTTCTCTTGAAGCAGAAGGCTCCCCTGGGCATGCTCTCCAGGCTCTGGGCAAGTCTTGGCTAGGCCAGTTGAGCAAGTTCTTTGCGAGCCTTTGATCACATCATACCCCCTGATGGCATCTGTTGACTGTCTCTATTAGCTTGGTGCATGAACCACAAAGCCTCAGAAGCACATCACAATTCATTTTCCAGCTTAGGTGTCTGCGGTAGACTTTGGAGCTAGGCCAAGCTAAGTGTGGCTTGTGCCTGGCCTTCGTTTTCTCAGCAAAGAACTGCATTGGTATGAAGATTAACTGAGACATCCTACATGAAGTAGTGAGCCTGGCCTAGGAAATAACCACAGGCTCCCCTCCTCAAGAAATCTGTTCATCAGCAGGTGCATCTTTAGCCGCACATAAATCCCTCGTCAGACTTTTCAGGAGGCAAGAAATAACACAACAACTTGACTCATGGTGTTTCACAGATCTTTTGCTTGAGAAGAAATATATATGACACCTATATAATGCATGCTTGATTCTCATGTGTGGGATAGAAAGGTGGGAGTGTGCTGAGGGGAAATGAAACGGAGCTAATAAGTTCCTGTCTGTGATCTGACCTGTTCTCTGCCTGCCTAGCTGCATATTCATGTCAATTTCCTCCCAGTTACCCAGGGAAAGAAATGCAGAGGAAAGATCTTTAATCATTTTTTTATTCTAATTGAAACATTTTCCTTGCAAGTGGAGAGAGAACAGGTGCCTAACGAGCCCACATGATGATTCACAAGGTAGTAGCTATTGCCACAGATATAATTAAACTGGAAGATCAATGGAAATTTCCTCCTTGGATTACTGCCAGGTCTAGACAGAGTGGGATCCAGCTAGCTGCATTTCTGCACAGCCGTAGCCAGAAGTGTGTACTCACACAGGTGTGCCCTGCAATATCATCTCATGATAAATTAAACAGTCACAGCCTCACACATCCAGTATGACTTATTTAGAAGAGCACCTCTTCTTTGTATGTGCAGTTAATGATCCCGGGCTGTGAACATCGACTGTTAGAAAGGCAGACAATCACTATACCTTATCTAATCTGTTTTACGTTCCCCATTATTAGGCTTTTCATTTATTTTTGATATAGAAATAAATGCTGATGCCAAGAATCAAGAGCTGAAAAAAAAGGACAGAAGAGGAGAGAAGTAAAGAGATGGAAAGAAGGAGGAAGGAAGCCAGCAGGGGAACGAAGCATTGCAAACACAGTATTCTCCTGTGTGGCTCAGAAAATGACAGTGTGCATATTCCAGAGCTCTAACCCTGCCAGACCTCAGGGTTCCTGGGCTCTCTCTTCATGAAGTCCATTGCAGGTGTGAACACCCAAGCTTCCTCAGCTAAAGCCAGAAAGTGAACAATTCAGGGGGCTGAGATTGATATTCAAGAATGGCCACAGTGAAAATTTTACTGACCTGAGGTTTTCTTGCCTAAATTAGGAAAACAAGCAACCCCCACTGTTGTGGAAAAACTGCTCCCTCCTTGGGGCTCAGGGGGGCTCCTGAAGTTCGTTTTTTCAAAGCCAACAAATGTTTTGGGACTCCAGGAATGAAGAGAGACTGGGAAACGCAGCGAGAAGCACGGGTGGGAAACCACTCTTTACCTGTGAGCAAAAACTCCCTTCAAGTAGGGTTTGGGTCTCCCTCCTCCCTTCCTGTCATGGTAATGAAGGATGGGGGTTTAGCTCATCCCCTCAGCCCCTCCCCAAGGCGCATCAGGCAGTGACCTTGAAAATAGCTGGCCATTTTAACATTTTTTTCTTTTTCTTTCCTAACTTCTGCTTTTAGGATTTTTCTGTCCCTGTGGTTAATTATAAGCAGACTGGATCCTGACTGCCTTCTCCTGAGTCAGCAGTCCCCTGACCCTTTCCCTGTCTGCCTAAGACCCTCTAAACTCCTCATATCTGCTCCACTGTGATAGTTCCTCTCAGTTGTTCTGTAGTATGACTGTATTTGAAGAATGATCTCTAAATGTGAGTTTCACAAACGCAGGTGCATCAGCTATCTACTAGCTACAGCCATAGGAAAATCAGTGCTTTGTACATCTTTCAGCCATGAGAAGACAGTAATTCAGATATTTCCCCTCATAACTTACAAAAGGAGAAGACAGGAGAGTTACCAAAGAATATAAGTTATTCTGTTAGGTTCTCAGTGATAATACTAGGTTAACTTGACAATTCCAAAATCTCAGTGGTTTAAGAGAATAAAGGTTTAGTATCATTCCAACCAACTCAGAGATCACTAAACTCAAGAATCCACGCTCCTGCCACTGTGAGAGTTCATCAGCACAGAAACACGCAGATTCCTGGGAGGAGGCACATCACGCTTCTGGTTTCTGGAAGAAGACCTGTAACTACAAGGAAGAACCTTCTTGGCATATGACTGTAGCCTTTTTGCACACTCACTGCTGTAGAGGCTAGTCTTCCCCCTCAGTTAATCTTCCCTGGAAATGCCTTCACAGACTTACCCCGAGCTATGTCTCATAGGTGATTCTAAACCCAGTCAAGTTCACAATCAAAACTAAACATCACAGGCGGGTGTAGGGGGGTTAATGCTGCAGGTGATTTTTCCAGTTTTTCAGAAGGACTTACCTTTTGATTGCTGCTTTTTGAAACCAAGGCAACAATGATGGAATATGCAGGGCTGCAACGAAGAGAGGGTGCATGACAGTTATATTCATGTGAAATGAGTTCATCACCGAAGGAATTTATGATGATGAGATCATGATAAAGAATTCCAAAAACTGCAGTCAGTTGACTACTATGACATCATCTCACACAGTCCCCTCAATGGAAGACACATAGCGACATCTTTAAGCACAGCTATATCTTTTTGTTCTTCTGTGAAGATTTTTAAAAAAATTTATCTGTGTCCAAAAGGCCTCAAGATTCTTCCTATCTTTGTCATTCAAAGAGTGAATAACATTCACAAGGTTGCTTCCTCAACACACCACTCCCAGGCTACAAAGAGGTGACTGTCACAATGACTAAAATACTTGTTTTGCAGAATTATTATGGCAATTTCTTATTCCACAGATGGAAACCAGTTTCAACCTTAAGCTTCAATATTCCTATTGGTCCTGAGGTTGGTAAGTCATTGGCACTTTTAGTGTGTGATCTGTCTCCTTCTAGATAATAAGCCTCCCTGTGGACAAGGACTGTGTCTTATGCTCCTGACTCTGCCTCTCACATACCTTCCTGAGAGACTGACGGACTGGTCTGAATAGACTTGACAATGAGAAGAGCACCTGTATGGATATGGGTATGTCACTGTGCCTAGCAACTTTGATGAATGGTGGAGAATGGTGAAGGCCATTCTCTTGCTCAACATGCAACAAGGTTTTCTGTAAAGATTCATGGTGTGGACATTGTAAAGCTCAGGAGCTGCCCAGTCTCTGTGTGGACCACTGAAGTCCTCTTTCCTAAAAACAGCCAGGGATGATACATCAACAAGTGGGTGTGCCAAGAAATTTATTTACGGACATCAAAATTGAACTTTGATAATTTTCACAAGCCAAACAATATTATTCACAATTTGCATTTTTCCAGTCATTCAAAATGTACAAAAGCAGGTGGAGGGACACTTGGCCCATGAGCCACAGTTCACGGACTCCTGGGCTAGATCATGGGATACTGGCTCCTATATTGGTGGTGGAATTTCAAGTTATATGAAGCTTCTGTCAGAAATTTTGACTCCATTTCTGTAGCCAAGTCACAAGCGTTTTAGTTGATCCATTTCCCAACAGAGGAAATACTATTTCATCAGACCACTGTTTTCAAGGGCACCCTAAATTAAGGTTATGGAATTTGAGGGCAAGTTATACTACTTTAGGACTAGAGAGTTATGATGAAAGTATTAAATTGGAAGAAGAGAACATAATTCACAGCTTCAAGCAAATCATTTTAGATACTTTTAGGAATCAATAACCCATATCGTCATTGTCATTAATCCCTGTGACATTCATTCATCTCACAGAGCAAGAATTCCTACTAATAGGAAATTCCTGCTAATATGAAAGCACATGCTGGGGTCAGGCAAAATATCCCCCCAAATCCTAGCATTATAGTGAGACATAATTAAAAACAAATACATCTGCTCATGTAGTTTTAGAAAGAACATTTATAATTTTAATATATTATTGATATTTACAATAAAAAATTCATCCTGGGACTTTTGCAACACACAAAAAAATGCACACAAAAGAGCCAGTAATTTGATGTAAGCAAAAACTACATGACCGTAGTTTTTGATATAACTTAGAACATAGAACCTTTCAGGAATCTGTTCCCTAATTTCCCACAAACCTGTCTCTTGGCTATAAGAGGGAGCTAGACACTGTCTTCACTTTCCATTCCAGAGAGAAAGTCTATGAAAGAGGGTTACTTACCAGCAATGTATATACCAGATCCTGTCTAATCTTGCTGATCCCAAAAAGGTTTGCATGCCTAAAAGTCTAAGTTATCAATCCAGATAGTCCTGGGTTCAATCCTCTACTTTATCACCCATTAATTATGCAACTTCAGGCAGGTTGTCTAATTACTCTAGACTTCAAATTCTTCACCTAATATTTAAACATAAGTAATAATTGTACAAAGAAATAATGTACCAAAAGACAACATAACATATTATGTATATGTCTGGTAAGGCAATCAGTAGCTGTTATTAACACACATGCCAGTAGAGAAAATACAAATCATTATGGAATGAAGAAGAACACATGTCAGAAGAATAATGAATTCTGAAACATCAGGCAGTGTTGCAATTTTGAAGGATGCTTCCCATGCCCAGTGTGAGGGACAGTAATGACCTTGATTGTGGGGGATGGTGATGTCACTGAGTGTGGGATGGTGATGTCACTGAGTGTGGGATGGTGATGTCATTGAGTGTGGGGATAGTGATGTCACTGAGTGTGGGGATTATCATGTCACTGAGTATGGGATGGTGATGTCATTGAGTGTGGGATGGTGATGTCACTGAGTGTGGGGATGATGATGTGCTGGACCTGCTTAATTACAGGCACCATTGGGCCTTAGGCTTCTTTTTCTTCTTTTCTGGTGGCATTAGAGTTCTGGTTATGGTCTCTGGAATTTTCACTGTATTTGTACAACTGCTTACTCGTTATTTTTATTTTAATTAATTTTGTTTTTCTCATTTTTATGCTTGTATTATATACTCATTATAATTTAACAAATTCTTATTCTGAAGCCTCTGATTTCAAATTCAACTTAATCAAGATTTTGCTCATCTTTCCAGCTTAAGTCATTGTACTGAGAGAGAAGATGTGGACAGTTATAAATCTTTATCCCATAGATAGCCGTTAAGTGTACAAACCCAGGAGTACCTTAAGGTTGTGTCAGGGGTGTATGAGAGCTCATTTATAGCCTGGCACACATTCAAGACCTTCAGCACAAGAGAAAAAGAATGGTATTTGAATGAGATCACTTGGACTCAGGAGACCTCTTAGCCAGCACAGCCTATGTGGTCTCAGCAAGTCATTTAATATCTATAAGTTTAGAGTATTGATCAGCAAAATGAGAATGAATGTGATACCTCGTATAGTTTAATGTAAGTAACAACAGATATACAAATCCCGTTATAAATACATCATCAGACATAGGGCTCTAGGTTGATTTTAGGGTGGTTTTCATTTTTCATACCATGTATGTATAGATGTATCTTGAAGGATAACATTTAGGCAATATATAATTTTATTATGGAAACACTCTAGCTCTCACTCTGACAATAATCTAATAACTTTGAACCAATCATTTATTGAAAAACAATTCTATTTTTGAAAACTGAGTTGTGTACTTACTAACATTCCATTCTAGGTATACAAGGTTGAGTTTCATGGCTGCCAGGAAATAGTCATGGAGAACAGGATGGCTAGAACCTGAAAAAGTAGTCAAATCCCTGTGACTTCATCAGCAGAGTCATTCCATGAGTGCCGAGTCACTGGATGATGGGATCAAAGGAATATTGCTTAACACAAAGCCCTCATCTTTTCCAAACTGATACAACAGCATTGCACACCTCTGAAGGCAAGAGAAAGCCACGTGACACATCACCACGCATAATGCCATGAAGGACTGACCCAGGGTGTTCCATGTACTGAGGAAAGAAGAAGAAATAAAAACTTCCTGAACAGGCTTCATGCCTCCTCTTCTTCCTCTCCAGTCCATCGCCTACATTATTGCCTTAGAGACCCTCAACTCAAACAAATCCCCCACCCCAGAATTAACAATCTCTGCTTCCAGTTTGCCATACAATAAAGCCTAGAACTCCTTGCTATAGGCTTGATCACTGGTTATGTGGTCTGCTCACTCCTCAGCCTTATGCGCACTGGTCTTTCTCACCACCAGAGCACTGTGAACATGGTGTCTTCCTCTTCTACAGAGCTCAGGGCCTTTGCACACACTGTTCTTCTTCTGCTAATATTCTCACAGGATTCTTTTTTTTCAGATTCAGCCCAGTAATTATCTCAGTGGTTCAAAGCTAAATTGTGTCAATTACCAATTTACCATGTTTTTTTTTTTAAAGAAGGTATTGACATGTCTGCTTTTCTATACACATCAAAAATTTGAGAGTTGGGCTGGAGAGATGGCTTAGCAGTTAAGGTATTTGCATGCAAAGCAGAAGGACCCTAATTTGATTCCCCAGCACCCACATAAAGCCAGAAGCACAAGGAGGTGTATGTGTCTGGAGTTCATTCGCAGTGGCTGGAGGCCCTGGAATGCCCATTCCCTCTTTCTCTCTCCCTCTCTCTCTCTCTCTCTCTCTCTCTCTCTCTCTCTCTCTCTCTCTCTCTCTCAAATATAAAATATTTTTAAAAAATTACAGAGTCGAGAAACTTAGCAGTACAAATATGTTTTTTTAATAAATAATATTTTGTGAAATAAGATGATCCAAAACATGAGTCTTTGGAGGCAACTAAATACGAAGTTGAAAGAACAGGAATCATTAAAGCACAAATACACAAAACTTAAGAAGGGTCAAATTTTCATTAAACAAGATCCTTAACAGTGAATGAGACAGATGTGGACATCTTTGACTACTTAAATGATCTTCAGTTAGAAACATACATGTCTCCTATGCTTCAGGTAGGGTGGGCACAAAACCAACCTACACTCGACATCACCTGTCCACTAAAATGCAGCATCCCTGGAGTATGTTGAGCAAGGAAATGTGGCAGACTAAAGGACCCTCCAAGTAAGGAAGAGAACTTTGCTTATATTCTAAGGACAGCAAAGAAATGAAATGATCTGGCTGGTATTTTGAAGAGGTCACTTCTGCTCAGCCATGGAGAAGATGCAAGCATACAGAACGACCACCAGTCAGGAAGCCAATGTATCAGACCAGGTGGCAAGTGGAAGTGATCTTTAAGCAGAATCCCTGGGAGGGTCGTTAAACCCCACCCTTAGAGACTGATGCCATAGGTCAGGTGAAGATGGGAATGTGTGAGGGGAGAGTTTCCAGGGCTCTCCAGTGCTCCCCAGGGTTCTGAGAGACCAGCTCTGAGTGGCACTCTATCCGAGTGACGTCAGTGAAGGTGAGGCACAGAGCAGTGTCTCAAGGTATATCTGGAGGGCAAATTGAAACGAGATGCGATGTGCCAGTTCCAGGAAATATTAGGAGAAAGAGCAGCTCTGTGATGCTTGGATGAGAGAAAACCCTGGGAAATTGGGAAATTCTATGGGTGTTCCAGCCTATGAAACTTGGGTGATGCTACAAAGGAAAAAGAAACAGCCTTCACACAAGGGGGAAAAGGTTTTACAAATTGAAGTAATTTTGGATTCTAGAGTCAAAATAGCTCCTAAGTGTTGGATAGCCAAATATGAGAAACCTCTGGGGTTTCTGGACACATAGCTTGAATCCCCACATCTTCTGATCCGGAGTTCGGACGCTGGTTCCCCACTGAGCAGGTGTCTGCTTGGGACTCTGTTCCCGGTTTTCTTATCATCTTTGTGTCCTCTCGGTTATTACAAGCATGAGTCATAGCCAGGGTATTTGTTGACTAAATAACAAAATTAATGAATTATCCTTATTTTATTTTCCACTGTGGTACATGGAAAAACTCAAGGGCTTGTGACCTTCATGCTGGTGTCTTTTTGTCAGTACAATGAGTAGTTTATTTGGGAAGCATCTGTTTTTGGATCACATTACCCTGTAAATGTATATTCTTAATGAAAGTGATCAGTGCAGATCAAGCTGACATTAACACTAAAGATTTGGGGGATTGCAAATGGAAATGGTTCGGTGCCGGGGGATAATGAAGACATGAGAATTAGGGCTGCATTATTAAACCGAGGGGATGAGACTAGTCGTGAGTTCCCACTGCTTCTTGGAGTTATTGTTAATAGCTATTTGAGTGAGGAGACAGGAACATGTGGAGAAGAGCATGTGAAGAAACAAATGCCTAGAGAACGTCTGCTCGCAGAAATCTGTGGCATTTGGAATTGATCATCAAGCAATTCTGTCTGAGAGGCTGGTGATGTTGAACTGATCTGTTTCCCCAAGCTCACTCAGAGGTGCAAGCAGGGCTGCACATTCCTCGGGGTCTGAAGACTTGGATTTCCAGTGCAATGCCAAGTTCACATGCCCCCCTTGGGTCGCAGACCCTAAAGAATGATGCTATGTTTTTATCCAGGGAAATGTTGTTGATGGAAAAGAATGTGGGTAAAGCTTAGTTCTTTCAGGTTGCTATAACAAAATACCATAAACTGGGTGGCTTATAAACACCAAATAAAATCTATTTCTCACAGTTCTGGAGACTGGGAACTCTCTGGGTTCCGGGCTGACAGATTCAGAGGGTGGTGAGGGGTCTCTTGCTCATAGATAGTGAAGGCTCCTTCCTCATAGCCTCTGCCCACTGTAGCCTCTTGAGGTGAAGAGGTGAAGGAGCTGGCTGGCTCTCCAGGGTATTTTTATAAATACAGGAATGGTTCTCCAAAGTCTCTACTTGCTAAGACACTGACTTTTAGGGTCAGAATGTCAGCATGTGGACTTTAGAGACACACAGATGTTCAGGTCATAACACACACTTTTTTGTAAGAAGAAGACTGTAATATTTAAGCATGGGTGAACAAGCAGACAATCTGAGCTAAACACTAGCACCCTAATGCTGAACTCCCCAAAGCACTGCTAAAACTCCACTATCCCCAATCCTGTGTGGTCTCAGTCAGAATTCACTAGGCACTGACTCTGCCAGGGCTAGCTCTTGTCATTCTAGACTTCATATATGACTAAAAGGTTTTCTGTTAAAAAACATAAATTTTATGATGTTTTATGATATAACTCAAATTCTCAAAATTACGCTTAATTTTCTTTTTTAAATATTTAATTTTTTTATTTGCAAGCAGCAAGAGACAGACATATATATATATTAGTGGTTATATACAGTTATATATATATATATGGAGAGAGAGAGAGAGAGAGAGAGAGAATGGGCACGCCAGGGCATCTAGCCATGGCAAATGAACTCCGTTTTGTACTTTTGGCTCTACATGGGTACTAGGGAATTGAGCCTAGGTTCTTAGGCTTTGCAGGCAAGAGCCTTAACCATTAAGCCATCTCTCAACCCCCTTTAATTTTCTTTTCTTTTCTTAAGAAATTATCTGGTGCACACTTTTAATCCCATCACTCCCAAGTTTGAGGTAAGAGGGTTGTCATGAATTCGAGGCCAGCCCAGGGCTACAGAGTGAGTTACAGGTAACCCTGGTCTACAGTGAGACTCTCCCTTGAAAAACAAACAAACAGATTGAATTGTATATATATGGCATTCTAGGCTGGCCATGGATATTTTCAAGGTCTTGCATCAGCATAAACACAAAATGGGGCCTCAAAATATGGCTCAGAGGAAAAACTCTTGTCTCACAAGCGTGAATGCCTATAAAGCTGGACACTGTAAAGTAGGGCCAGTAATCCCAGGAACTGTGGTGAGAAGAGAGGCAGAGACTGAATTGTCTGGAAGCTTTCAGGCTAGCTAGCCTGGAGAACTCAAGCAGAAAACTACTAATAAATATTCCAATTATAACTACAGAAGGTTCAGACTTGCTGGGATAGGACTCAATGGGAGAGCCCCAGGCTCTAGCCACAGTATCACAAAAGAAAGGAGGAATCAGTACTAGGAAAAGAGAAAAATGTAGAAGTGGTAAAAGAAGGAAGCATGTGGTATCGGAGATAAAACTGGTTCAGTCTGAGTCCCAGCTTGACTTCATTGATGGGGAAAGTCATCTCCCGTCTCCAAGCACATGGCTTGTACCTGCTCTTGAGCATCCAGAGGCAGAGACTGAACTGTCTGGAAAGTTGCAGGACTTTCGTGAGGAATGACTAAAGTAACTCATCTATAAAGTGCAGAGGGCAGGAGTTAACACATACGTGTTCAATTAATATAAAATGCTATTAGTAAATCATGCATACTCCGATTTAACTACCAACCATTTAGGCAAACTATGATTATTTTGAAAAAATAGACTTATGCAAACTTCTGGTGGGTTTCTAAACATTTATTTATTCCCCACTCTCCTTGCAAAATATTGTTGCTTGTTAATTTGTTTTGTGATATACTGGAATGACTATAAGTTAAAACTATCAGAAATTATTGTAAAGCTGAAAGATAAACCAAATATATTGATCAATAAAATGTCTTGTTTCCAATGATCTACTTTGTGGGCAGAACAAAATAAAATTAAATCATCTCTGGGAAATATGTGATAGTAAAAGTATATTAGAATGTTCTTCAAAGAAAAAAAATCAGAAAGTGAACTTCTAATGACCATTATGCACAAAAAAGTTTTTATCAGTAGTGCACATCATATATAAAAGCAACAAGTTATTGAGCCATCAGCATGTGTGACCTGACTGCTTCCTGTGAATACAAGGCTGTGTCTCCTGGAGTCTAGCATTAATATGCTTAAGAAAATAGATTCAGTAGGCAGAACATTAAATCAAAAACTGGTCTAGCACGATGTTTCATAGGAAAGGGACCCATCCAGAATAGAACTCACTTTTTCCCAGTATATGTCCATGAGACTTCACCATGACTCTCACTAACAGACAATACTATGGAAGATCGCACATGCTTGCCCATGGATGGTTGGGTAGAGGGCCACCTACAGGTAATGGTTCATTGACCACTTCTTTTTATAGTTTTCAATGCATCTCTCCAAAAATTCTTTCACACCTGGAAATGACTCTCCTTACCACCAGGCATGGAACATGCGTTCATGGGGACTGCATACACCAGATGGAAAAGTCCAGTCAGAAGGCTCTGAAAGGACTAAAGCCTTTGATGAGGGGTAGCTTGGCTGACAATGATAAAGCCAGAGTGGATGGAGGGGATAAAATTTATCTTCAGAAGACAGAACTAGACAGATCAGCGAGTGGGAAGAGAGAAGGCAGAGAGGGGCCATCTGTTGTAGGAGTAGCTTGTGCTGATGAATGTGAGGGTAGGTATCATGGGGAGAGGGTAACCTAAGCCCACTGTGAATAGCTCCAAAGACCCATGGGTGCTCCATGCAATACTGGATCTTTAGAAAGACTTTCACATCATTCCAAACAAAAGGAGAGCCAGTCGGGATTTGGAAAGGCTGCATTCGATAGACTGAAATTTCAGCAATAGGTTCAAGCCATGAGTCATGTATAGGTAACAGCATACATTTTCTTTCGATTTCCACATCAAATAAAATTGGGCTGTGAGCCTCACCCACCAAGGCTGGTAGAAATTCTTGTCCCTAATCCCTGAAACTCCTTGAAGTCACTAGGAAAAGCCACAGGTTCTTAGTCCTTCTGCCTGAGGTGCAGGTGTTCCTTGTGAGGGAAGACCTGTGACTTTCCCCAAGGGTGGTGACTCTCTTTCCCCTCGTGTGCCATGGAGGTTAACTATGAGAGTAAAGCCACATCCACTGTGAGTACATGATTTACACCATTTTTTTGTTCTAAGTAACAAACTTTGATTGAGTTTGAGCTACTTACATTGGTTTTATTGTCATTTTCACACTAGTTTAGTCTACATTAACTGGCATAAACTTTCTTATGCTACTCTGAGATTCAAGTTCTGTCCTACATGGTAAATACTGCTGGGAGAAAAGGTAGGGAATCTGGTAACTCATTTCTATCCCAGAAAGCTAAGTGGGGCACACCTCTAATTCCAGCACTCGGGAGGCAGAGGTTAAAGGATCACCATGAGTTGGAAGCCAGCCTGAGACTACATAGTGAATTCCAAGTCAGCTAGTGGGCTAGAGCAAGACCCTACCTTGAAAAAACAAAATAATTAATAATGATAATAATAATAATAAATAGTCATGAAAAGTAATTCTAAGTCTACTCCAGAGCCATAATGCACAGAACAGTGACTATACATAGAGAAGATGGAGTCAGGATTCAATGTTCAGAAGAAGGAAGAGGAAGAATTTGGAGGCCAGCATATCCATAGGTGTCCTTCCAGATTACAGGAAGAGTGGACAGCCAATGCTTTGACAATACACTCAGCAAGCCACAAACGCAATCCTTACAAGGTAGTTTGAAGATTTGATGAAAGAGTAGGAACTTTCTGAAAATATAAATAAATAAGAACTCTGACAAAAAGAGGAGACCTGTTCTAATAGGCATGTGTAGGATGAAATATTAGCTACATTTCATTAGTAGACTCTGGACATCAAATCCAGGTGTTCTAGTCAGCTTCATGCTGCTGGGATGAGCATCCACACCAGACACAGTTTATGCACAGAAGGGATTTATTTGAATCTTACAGACCCAGGGGAAATTCCATAATGACAGAAGAGATCCAAGCAGAGAGAAGTCACCAGCAGAACTGAACATGAGCCTAGCCAGAGCTCAAAACCTCTGTATAACTTTAGGCTGGAATTCAGATCCACCCCCAGTGACATGCCCCCAGCCAGGCAGCTGGAGACCGAAGTTATAAGCTTTAATAAAACACCTGAGTCTATGGGGAGCATACATTCAAACTACCACTCCCTCCAAGCTAGAATAGAACATAGACTATTCCATAAAAAACTTGAAGAAAAATGCCTTTGTCATATTCTTAAAGAAAAGCAACAATAACTCAGAATAGCTCCCATTATAGATTCGGGATATTTATATAGTTTTGTGCCCCATTAGCTACAGTAAAATGTTTATAGCCAGTATTCCATAGTTTGGGGTCAATCAATTATAGCGAAAACTTCTGGTGTCCCCACAAAGTCCCCATTTCATGAACCTATCCAGGGATCATAGAGTGTGGACTTCACGTGACTATGCTGAGAATACACCATCTGACCACTTCAGAGACCTAAGTGCCTCTGATGACAGCACGGTGTGTACTTTTCTTCTGACACAAGGTAGTATTAACTAAATCTGCTTTGATCTGGTCATCTTGAGCTTTATAGGGCTGCACAGTTTCCACATTCAAATGGGAAAGTTTAATATTTCAAAATTTGTAGAAATCAAAAGACACAGTAAAACTTGGAATGTTAGTCGAGATGAGAATTTGGCCCTGGGTACTCATTTTTATCACTAATCAATTTAATATCATTTACCTCTGGAAATGATCAAATTATTTTTAAGTGAAAAGAATTTTAAATAATCAAATTAAGTGTAAGTAAGAGCATCTTTTATACCCATCATGGTATTATTCACTGTTTTGTAACTGAGGCCCAGTTTGTGGTCTGGCATGTTATAAAAGTATTGTAGTTATTTGTTGAATGCATGATCGAGAGAAAGAATAAATATAACATTGGAGAAAGGTACAGATTGAAAAGGAGTACATCTTCATCTTGGCAACCATATAGAATTCTGTCATACAAACAACAGAATAGCAAGTGTTAAGTGTCTCCTGGGATTAATTCAGGGACATAAAGGCATGCCATTGCAATAGACTTTATATAACCTCTGTTCAGCTGTAGTCTGATCTGGCTGACTGGAGCCATCACTGCATTAAAAAAATGTTCTTTTTTTTTCAAAATTAAGCAGCTAGGTTAGCTCCTGGGTTAATAATATTAATGACATTCTGAGTCTTGATTCTTCCCATTTTAATCAGAAATGGAGTCATGTCTTTTTAATAGTTTTAATGATTTCCAAATTTAGAAATGTTTATGAAATCAAATAGTCTGCATTTTAGATGGCATTACAGGTATCCAATTCAGTGATTATTTTCTGTTTTTTTTTTTAGGTACACTCGTTTTCAATAGAATAACAAATGTTTGCAAGATTTACATATCCTTGTAGAATTTCTATTTATCTACCCTCACAAAATGAGACAGATTGGATGTCTTATTCTATTAACCTTTTATAAGCATGCTACTTTGTGGCTCTCAGTGGAATCTAAAGTATTGTTAACTCACAAATCAGCAGTGTGATTATAAAGCGTCTTAAAGCCAATCACTGGAGTGCATTAAGTAACTAGAAAGATTACATGGTATTTCCAGCCTAATGTAGCACAATTTAGACTGCAATAATTGTGCCCAGCAAAGAAAAGTGTGTGTCCAATCAATAAACTTACTCTTCCACACGGATAACAGATTCTGGCTGTTAAAAGTCATTGATTATCTTGAGAACAACTATTAAAAGGAAAAGGTCAGTAGGCTGACATGAATGTATTTCTCTAAGAAAAAAAATAGCTTTGTTAAAGTCAATGGTTGTTGTTTTCAAGTGATGGTTCAATGTCTGGAAACGCACATCAGTCATTTCTGAGAGCAGGGCTCTTTAACTATACTGATGCTTTCAGCCATGCATGGCTCTTCCACTGCCATTTTTCTGGGATTTGTGGTGCCAAATGAAAGGAGGAGGAAGTCTTGGGTTTCTTCCTGGAAGCTGTGCTAGAATTGAGATATTAGTACTCTTGGCATCAATATCCAGTCCTCTTGATGTTCCTGCTGTTTTGGAGGCCTTCCTTTGGACTTCTCCATCTTGATGGGTCTCACTCCACAGGCCAAGGACTGAATGTGAGGTTTGAGCCAGATATTACTTGTGCCTAAGTTGTATAAAACCAGACCAAGGAAATGACTAACAGTTTCCTAGATTCAATGCACCTACTGTGAACTGGCGTTTGGCTAAGATTGCATATGTTAATTAGCTTCTATGGGTGTCCAGAAAAATAAGGATGTCATGATGTTATTTTGGTCTTGTGGGTACCAATGTCCATTTGGATTCTGTGTCCAGCAGACCTGAGGATATTTGTGCAGTCCCTTTTCCCCAGTTCACAGCTATCAACATAAATAGCCCCTGGGTTTTTAAAGAACTGATGGGTTGGTACCATTCACACCCACCTGTCAGTGGATACAGGGTCTTCCCTCTAGAGAACTCAGCCTCTTCTTCAGTTTGTCTATCGCCACTGAGAAAATGTACTCAGATTTGGAGACTGGATAACAGAGCATGACTTTCCACTGGAGCAACTGTTCTCAGCTATCTGATCATCCAACCTCAAATTCTGTTGAGGCTACAAATGGACCCTAGGTCAGAAACTCATTCCATTTGAAGAACTATGGGTTAAATTTCTAGAAAGCAATTTTTCAACTAGAATCAAGTGTGCAGAATGTTTCTTAAGGAATGCCCCACAGATCAACATCTGTGCGAGTGGAGGCAAGTAGATGTCAGAAGAGGGAGGAAGCAGAACACAGTGCAGGCTCGCAGAGGAACACACAGGACACTGGAGAGTTATAGAAATCACGAGTCTTCAGGTGGGCTAAGATAGCCAGGCCTTGGTAATCCCCCAAAGCTACTGGACATAGACTTCTCCTGAGATAGATGGTGGCTTTGAACAAGGCATGTCTCTGCAGCAAGGGGTTCTTTGAAAGGACACAGCATGTTTAACTGCTCAGACAATAAAACCTTCATTGACAGAAATGTGGGAAGCATATCCAATGTCCACGCTAGACTAAGTGACAACATACTATGTCACCTCAATCAGGACTCTTTTGAGTAGGAATGCACGCTCTATTAATAAAGTTGCTGTAACAGTCAAAAATCAGAGCTGTTAATACTAGGAAATCTGAGACACTGGGCATTCTTGCTGTGACAACCCCTAATGATATCCCAAAGCAGACTCTGATGAGGTGTCTCAGTTGGCATCCATTTCTCCTTGGCACTCTGAACTTCTTGTCAATCACAGAGTGAGGCTGATTCTTCAAAGGGTGTTATGAAGTGTACCCTCCATGAGCTTGCTGACTTTGAAAGCTAGGCTAGTAAAACATTTCACAAAGTGAAACTGTGCTGTTTGGTGTGAAGAACTCAAAAACAGGGATGTGTCATTCAACTATGTATTCTTAGGCTTAACTCTCTAAAGCCTAACTGAATCATGTAGAAAATAGTGCCTCAAAATGGATTTCCTTTCTTTTATGCCATCGTTTATTAAGAAGTACCTGGTACAAGACACTAGGGAATCATGCTCAGAAAACAAACTGGGTCAGAAACAATGAAGAAAAGAGAATTGAGAGACAGTGAAGTTGAGAGAAAGTTAAGTTAAGGTTTTGAAGTCACAAATATTATTACCTTGACTTTGAATGTGTTTTCTTTATTGGAAAGAAACAGTTTATAAATTGTAGGGATGGTTAGCTCTTGAAGAATAGGAGTGTTGTAGTTCTATTTCTGTAACCCTTGGCATTCACTAACAAAATGTCTTTGATAGTCACAGCAAGATCTCACAAGTTTATGAGAATAGACATTAATACTACTAATATTTGATAAGTTAAAAAATAGGCTTTATGGAAATTGTATGACTTACTCCATGTTGGTTCATGTTTAATAAAGTTTTGTAACAATCTTCTCTTGCATTACTCAGGGAGCCCAATTTTTATATGAAATAAATTGAGTCATAAGTTGGTAAATTTGGGAGCTCATTTAGCCTAGCTCTTCATAAGTCTATTAGTAAGGGAATGGATAAACTGGAATGTGCTCCTATCTTGTAAAAGAACACAACAGTAAAAGTGAGCAATTTCTATGTATATCAGCATGGATATTTATACAAGCAAGGTATATTTAATAAACAAGAGGCAAGATGCTATTTCATGTATGATGCAATTTGTGTTTCATTTATACAACCCTTTAATATTTTATGAGTAGTATTTAATATTGATTTTAACATCTACTTACATATGGATCAAGGACATTCTTATGTGTTCTGGAAGGAAAAATCTAAATTTTAGAATTGTAGAAATTTCTGGAAGGGGGAAGTAAGGAAAAGAAAGGAGAACAGAAGATAAGCTGGATATAGCATCATTCGCCTATTGCTCTTTAACAAAATACCTCAGAACTTACTCAAAACAACTGTGTATTATGCATTGATTAACAATTTGAGCTGAAAATGGCTGGGCACTTCAAGTTTCATCTGGGCTCAGTCACACATCTATGGTTAGTGACCAGAGTAGCTGGGGACTCTGTTCCTCATGCTGATGAGAAAAACAATTGGTCACATGCCTGTCTTCACAGAAAAGGTCATCCCAAGCTCACTCCCACAGTAACTGACAGGGTTTCCCTTGGGCCAGGCTTACTGCTGGTGAAATCAAATCATCAAGTCACAGTGTACTGGATTGAACAGGCCACAAGGCCAGGGGCCCAGAGCCAAAGCATAGTAAAATTGTCTTCATTCTTGATGGGAAAGGTAAGAAGTCCTGGTTGAAGCGGTAAGCCTCCAGTAGGGAAGGTGTACCCTTGTGGAACCCATCCAAGCCACATCAATGGTTTTTAATCAGAAGAAAAAGAAGGGTCAATTTTTTTCTTTTTAATTCTGAGATAATTGGGAGATCAATGGGCACTTGTTACATTCATACTTTCTTAAAATAATTCATAATTTGACATTTTAATACTGCTTGAAATTCATTTGGGTGGCCATATTCAGCACTAGAAACCACATCAAACCAATGCAATAACCTTGACTCACCTAAGGATCTCACCACCTGGATCCTTTTACAATGTATGGATAAAATTTGCAGCATGTTGAGGAACTGGCTGAATTTCCATTTAAATAACAACATTCAGTCTTCTGATTTGCTCCTGTTGTTCTAATTACTTACCTGAAGAAATTGTTTCCTGGTGTCCCAAGCTGTCCTACCATATCCCTCTGCTGTGCCCAGTTAGAGCCTGGCTAAGGGAAACATCTGTAGATGGCGTGATCATAATAGCAGAAATGATTGCATAGCTCTCTGTGAAGGTCTGTACATACGTCTGCAGATGTGCCTCCTGCTACAAAGGGAATGAAATAGAATACATAACAGGCATGAAAGATTTTGCCATCCCTTCACCATTGTCTACAGAAGGGCGTATTCATGCTGAATTTTAATCCAATGATAGAATCCTCAAATATATTTCTCATTTTTCACCTCTTGGTATGAAGTTGTGTGAAAGAGTGATATAAAGCTGGTTCTAGAATCAGCCCTTGCATGAAACACAGTGAAGAATGTGCATTCCATGTCCCAACATGTTTCTATTCAGTGAGCTGATTGTTTGCAGTCAGCTTTCTAGTTGCTGCGCAGAAAGAACCCGAGCAAAAGTGGCTTGTGGAGGAATAGATTTATTAGGATTAAGGACTCGAGGAGAGACTCCATCCTGACAGGGAAAATGATGGCATGAGCAGAGGGGTAGACATCACTCTGCCACAACACTGAAACCAATGGCAGGAAGGTGTGCCAAACTCTGGCAAGGGGAAGCTGGCTTATAACCTCCATAAGTCTGCCCCCAACAACACAGCTCTAGCGAGGTTCTAATTCCCAAACTGCCATCAGCAGAGGATCGATTACTCATAACACATTCATTTGTTTCTGGGGGACACCTGGATCAAACCATGACACTGATGTTTTGGATTATCCTTTTGTTTCTGTGGATAATTGAGAGTTACCTGCTTCCAGTATGAATTCTCTCATCTCTGTAGAGCTAAGACCTTTAATTTTGTATTCCGTCTAAAACAGAACCCCCTATAACCAAGGAACACCAAGAATTAGGCTTTTTTGTTGCTACCTTATCAGACCTTTGGGCCTCCCAATTGGGCCACATGTGAAAATCTGCCCTGGAAAATTGGAAAACCGTTCACTTTAATTGGTTCTAAAATGGAGGATTCAGTGCCTGTGCTGAGTTGGGAATGAAACTAACATTTTACAAAGCCCAGCCCCACTGCAGCTTCCCTCTGGGATTTGAGAGGTAGAACAGCGAGTCACTCTGGAATTTAGGGCTTTATTACAAAGAAGTGCTAACTCTTCTGGTTCTGCTTCTACCCGGAATAAATGGGGAATGTAGCTCACCCATGGGCACCTTCACCTTGTACATGCTCTGTATCCTGATGAAATGCAATATCTTATGATCCTTTAAGTAACAAATGACCTTATTCACTTTTATGAGGTCATTAAGGCCTCTCACAGTCCAGGTATAAATCCCAGCTACTACTGTGCATCTTAATTTACTATTCATATGTGAATCTCTCTTTGCTTCCCAATTACTACACAACAGCAACTGGATCATCAAATTACCCCCATGGGAATGTGTCTGCTAAGGATGTTGCAGTTTACATCTTAGGGCCCTAATTAAAGTCACAGTACTTGATAAACCTTGAACAACTAGTAATTGGAAACTAACAATTAGTACCAACCACGTTAGTTGAGATCAGCTCTAACTGCTGGCTATGTGACTAAGCAGAGGGAAATTGGTACACCAGAGATGCCCAGATGCTGAATAGATGTTTCAGTCACTCCAGGTTTCAACACAGGCAATGAAAAGAATCTGATATTAAAATATTATTAGCTAAAAGCTTTTATATGGACATCGGTGCCATAGAATAGATCAGTCTGATATTCCTGTGGTTTTCCAGCCTTTATAATGCTCATTACTGTGTTCGACATCCTGCTTCTGGATATCTGTAGAGATGTACTGGAAGACCACCTCTTTGAGCTCCTTTTCCTCTCAAAAGGCTATAGATTGCTTGTTTCCTAACAAAGCACGGGTCATACTGTCCTACTATAGGCCGAGCATAGTGCCCCTCTTTGTGTGCCTTATTATCTACATCTCCAGAATATCTGAAGCTCATGCATGGTAGGAAGCATGCAGACTGATTGGTAAGTTCAAGAGAGTTCTACAGAAATGGGAAGGAGCACAGACTCCAGGCTGTGTCTCCCAATTAGCCGCCACATCACTCTGAGACCAGGCACTCCTCTGTATTGCTTCTGGAAAAGAGTAGAGCCAAGTTCTTTGTCTGGGAGACTTGCTGATGGCCTTTTAAGACTAGCAATGTGTTAACAGTAGCACTTTACAATGGGCAATAGGAGAGGAAATCTCCCTAGACTGACCTTCTGTTTCATTGGTCAGCATCCCATCCCGCTCTCTTATTCCCATTTCATTGAATAGCTAATGGAATGGGATATTGCTCAAAGGAGCTTCTGCAGACTTGATGAAGCTTGCCAAATGCCTTCCCTCTAATCCGCTTACCTCGTGATTTTTCAGGAGTTCTTGGCAATGGGAGAAGTGTGATGTTTAAACATTCTCCCCTGCAAGTATGACTTCAGTTACTGTGGCAGATAGAATTTAGGATGGTTTTGTAATCTTAATTTTCCTCTTTCTCAACTTTTGCAAGAGAGCCCAGATGGCCATTTCAAGGCACTAGATCACACACACACACACACACACACACACACACACACACACACACACACACACACAATGATAGGTAGGCTTGAATTGGCACTTTGTGCTTTTTAGTAAAAGTTAACATATATGTCTTAAATAGTTTTAGAGCTTTGTCCCCAAATGATACATACTGTCAACATTTTCATTGTTCTACAAACTTGACCAAATATGTGTTTATATCAGCATTGAATTTTGATTCATTCCATGGCAGGTTCTGGGATTTCTTCCAAGCCAGTGTTTATGTAGCACCTGGATATATACCAAAGAAGTTTGTTGCTGTATCCTAAAGTGTTGGGCCAAACTCAGAAGGGAGTTGAATTGATTATCCAATATGAAATTACTGTGAGCCAGATACAAGATGTTCCCTTTGTAGTATACACTCTGAAGAAATTCGTATTGTGACTAAATTAGTGCCTCTTTGAACTATTTAAAAGAGTTCTAAATTCACCATCCAAACTATCATAGAATGTGCTTTCAAGCAAAGTTCAAAGCTATCAATAGGAATTGGCCCAGGTACAGCAGTTCAGGAGACCCAATGACTATCTGGAGATATTGAGTTAGACAAACAACCCTCAGAAAACCACCAAGAGAGCATACGGCACACTCTTCCCTCTCTGTTTCACAGCTAGCTCTCCCTCATCCTTCTAGCTTCTCCTTTCCTGGGCATCTCTTGTGATCACAAATGAAGGACAGTCGTCAGCTGGTGAATAACCATAAGTACTGCTTGTAAAGCCCTAGAAACTATCAGGACAGAAGGAATACAACTCTGGTTGTACAAGTAGTGTAATAAGCTAAGGTGGTCGGTGTAGTGAGACGACAGTGTGAAAACCTGTCCTTTTGTGATAAGGAATCCTTCATCCTAATGGAGCTCACATAGAGGACTATCTGCCAATCAACTCAAAGTCTGCAAGCACCTGGTTTCTAGAACTTCACGTTTCTTTGAAACAGTCTTGCTCTCTGTGGAGCACCATCTTGCCTCTCCTTCACTCCTTACTTTCAGGCACAGGATTCACCGTTTTAAGCTTTGAAAACATACATTGTATTGCTAAATAGCTCAGCTTGTTCAGCTGAAGTCAAAGTTGGCTTCTCAGTACCAATTTCCCATCAGTCTTTGGTCTTCTTTCTAGAGGCAGTCAGAAAAATTTCTCTTTCTTCTTTATCATCAGCAGTTTGCTCATTTCTGCTCTACTCCTAATGTACCATTACTCTAGTTGTAACAAATTTCTATTTTAGAAAATATAAATAAAATTAAAGAAAAATATCATTAAAACTATAAGCAGATATAGCCATTATATTAAAAATTTAGTACATATCTACCTGATTTATCTCTATATGCATACAATATTTAAAGAAAATTAAAATAATAGGATTTTTAAAAATGTTTATTCATTTATTTATTTGCAAGCAGAGAGAGAGAGAGAAATGGGCACACAGGGCCTCTAGTCATTGTAAATGAACTCCAGACTCATGGGCCACTTTGTGCATCTGGGGAATTGAATCCGGGTTGTTAGACTTTGCAGGCAAACTCCTTAAATACAGAACCATCTCTCCAGCCCTGATGCAAATTGTTTTTAACCAACTATTTTTAGAAAATCAACATGTTCATATAGGGGATATGCACATTTTCTTCTACAGTGGTATTGCTAAAAGCTGTATCATATTCTTTTGTATTTTCAAACCATGTTCTACTTACCGCATCTCTGCTATTAAGCATTGGATGTTTAATAAAGTGAAAATACAGTTTTGTATGTTAATTTTTGCTTGAATGCGTGCTGAGCGTCACTCTGTGCTAGCATGCTTATAGGGGGCTGAGTAGAAAAGGGTGAAAGTTACAATAGAACCCTGGCTCCAAGGAGCTCTGACTCCTGCTGCTCAATGTAATGTCATCTCCACGCCTGGGGTTATCTGGCCATTTTCTCTTTAGGAGGGAAGGAACACTGGGCAGAGAAAATGCACTTTATACACTGGACAGAGCTTGGGCTGTGTGTGACAAACTATCTATCCAAGAGTACACCCTCCATGTTTGAGAGACCTGCCTCCACACAATCCTCACAGAATTGATTTCTTAAAATGCCTTTGTCAAAATTTCCAAATGCAATGGACCAGTTGTTAACCCACACTGCTGCTTTAATTGGAATTAATTTAATTTCTAAGTATTTATTATGTATTTATTCAAATAATTAAGACAAGCCATATTACACCTATAATAGTATTCATCATAAAAATATGCTAATAAATTAAAATTAAGCCTGGTGTGGTGGTGCATGCCTTTAATCCCAGCACTCAGGAGGCAGAAGTAGGAGGATCACCATGAATTCCAGGCCAGCTTGAGACTACATAGTGAATTCCGGGTCAGCCCAAGATAGAACAATACCTTACCTTGAAAAAAAAAAAACAAGAAAAAAAATTAAAATTAGACCTGAGCTACGGTAATTTGAATAGCAGTTAGAACACTCCTGTCATCTTTTTTCCTTGAACTACAAATTGCTTGCTTCTTGGAGTGACCGGCTTAGTTTTCAGCACGTGTTCCAAGGTGTTCAGAGCTGGCATGCTTTCCTTTACACCTGATTTGTTCCACTGAATAGCCTTTGACCCCGTGAAATCAGGTTTGACTAGGTTTAATTGAGTTATTCAAGCTGTCACGGTGACTTCACTCCCAATTATCTTACGGTGGGATGTACTTGTCTCAACCTACACATTGTTTTAATGTGGTTGTGTTTAATAGGATGAAGAGAGCGGCTATGTCAGGTTTGTTTAACAGAGTAGCACAGGGTCTATTCAGCTGGTCCTAAAGCTTGAGAATGGTAAATCTGAACGCAAATCCTGGCCTTAGACACAGGCAGGTTCCCCAGGAAGCCTGGCACCGCTGTCCCCCACATCAGCCATCTGTGATGGCACATGGAGCTTTGGCTGGGGCTGCTTCATAGCCCTGTACCATGGATCTGGGACCTTCCATCATCATGCGGGATTCTGCCTCTCCTCAAAGCTCCTATACCTTCCCGGTTTCCCACAGAACCCCTCAACATTGCTTGGGTAGATGAATTCATTGAAAAATTAAAAGCTATGTGGAATGACATCAAATCCCAACCCAAAAAGGTCTATAAATTCCTTGATTTTCATTTTCATTAATTTTATTCATTCATTCTTCATTCATTCATATATTTATTCTCTCTTGTTTTCTTCCTACTGCACTCTCTCTTTCTTCCCTTCCTCTCTCCTCCCTCCTCTGGCCCTGATCATATGCCATACTTACCTTCTTGTTGATGGGAAAAAAATACTTGACCAATAGCAGCTGATGGGGGAAGAGTTGTTTTGGCTTATAACCTCTAGGGAAAGCTTCGTGATGGCAGGGACCAAATGGCCTCCAACTGGGGACCATGTATTCAAAACCCATGAGCCTCCAGGGGACATCTGATTCTAACTACCAGATCATCCCACCCATCTTTATCCTTGAAATGCACAAATTGATATCACTTCAGTGTTCTGCTTGCAGCATAGCAGTAACAGTAACAGTAAGGGCAGCCTTGTCCTGCCATTCCTCAGACAACCCTGGGCATCAATTAAGCCAGGGCCACAGTCTGCATCTTGAATATTGGGACACAGGCTGTCACACACACACACACACACACACACACACACACACACACATATCACCATTGATTTTATATTTATAATGTTCTTATTGAAGTTGAGATTTGAAGCTTGATCTCTTGCATTTCAACAAGTACTGCTAACACCATCTCTATGATGGCCAATCAGAGCAAACGAGACAGTGAGGAAAACAGTTTAGCTGTGTGAGGAGATGCGTGTGGAGCTCTGGAAATTGCTGGCATGCACGAATCTCCTCCAGAAAGAAGTGCTTACAAAAGATCATGGGATAGAGTGAGTGGGAAAGGAGGAAAAGACAAGAGTTGGAAGAGACCAAGAGAAATGAATATCCCTCCCACACCAAAATGATTAAACGGGTTTTATCAATCTGAAAGATGAATTTAGGAGTTCTAACATGAAGACCATTGATGGAGTAACTGGGGAGGGACCATATAGAGATGGGTGGAAGATGAAGTCATGAGAACACCTCACACAGGCACCTGGAGAAGATGGAGAACAGAACGTCATAGGAAGGTGGATCACAGAACAACAGGCAGTGGGCATGGAAGCAGGCCTGCTCAGGTGAGATTTATTTTTAAATCAATTTAAGAGCAATTGTGAAGGAGATGGGGTCACAAAAGGAAGTGTTGATGACGAAAAGTTTGCCTTTACAAACCCCTTTTTAGTTCTCTCTCTCTCTCTCTCTCTCTCTCTCTCTCTCTCTCTCTCTCTCTCTCTCTCTCTTCCTCTCCCCTCCCCCATCTCTCCCATACCTTAAGTTCCCAGCCTCTATTCCTTTTATGCCATCTCTTTGAAGGTCATGGTTGCAGTCCACAAACACCAACCTGTCTACTCTCCATTCAAATGTTAAACTCTTTTTTAAAAAAAAATTAAAATCATTTATTTGTGAGGAGAGAGAGAGGCACAGGTGCACCAGATTTAACTCCAGACATATGAAGCATTTTGTGCATCTGGCTTTACATGGGTATTGGAGAATCAAGCCCAGGCATAAGGCTCTGCAAGCAAGTACCTTTAACCTCTGGTTATCTCTTCAGCCCATAAATTAAATTTTTAACATTTTTTATTGGAATAAAATTATATATATATTAACCAAACAATATGCTCAGTATCATATTAGAGAAAACCATTGAAACCAGAATGACATTCCCTTTTATGCATTAGATATTCTCCCACCCCCCGTGGCTCTTACATTCTTTCCACCATGTCTTCCACAAATTTCCCTAAGTCATGGTGGGTGAGTTTAAATTTTGCATAGTTATTAGGTTTTTAAGAGTCCCTGAACTGTGTTTTGGACCGGGACTCAAATGTTAAACTCTTTACACCTTATTCTCATCCAGATTATATTGCTCCATTCCTACTATTTTTTATTATGTCTAATTACAAAGGAAGATTTTTGGTGGACAAATTTTATACCAAAATATGAGTAATAATTCAGTTTATGCCATTTCTTCATGGATGTCAACCTTTTTAAAGGAAATAAAATTGGAACATCAATTACCCTGTCTATTAGCTTTTCTATTGGCTCTTAACAAATGAGCACAAATGCAGTCCCTTAAAATAACACCTGTCTTCCTGTCTCACTGTTTCTGAGTGGCCCAGCATGGCTCAGCTGGTGTCTCTGCTGAGAGGGTCAGGAGGCCAAAACCAAGGTGCTGGCCAGCTGGGCTCTCATCTGGAGGGGCTGGAAAGAAACAAACTCCAAAGCGATTCGAGTTGTTGGCGGAATTTTCCCCTTGAGTTGGAAAACAGCTCTTCCTGTCCTCACTGACTGTCACCTAAGGAGTGCTCTTTGCTTCTAGAAGTTTCCCTAGGCCCCTGTGATCTTCAAAGCCGGGGACAGTATGCTGAATCTCCTCACACTTGGAATCACTGAATTCATTCTCAGCTAACAGCCAGAGAAAAGGTTGTTTTTACAGAGTTTGCCTAATCCAATCAGGCTTGCCCATGTGATCTTCATGTTTTAAGATTAACTAATTTAGGATTTTCATTCCTTTGCAAATCCCTAGGAACAGTAGTATCAGATCAGTGTTCGATGAAACAACCAGTAGATTGGAATCTTGGGGGAGCATCTGTACACCCTAGAGCTAATCTAAATCTTTCCAGAAACCTCTCCACTGTATCTACAGACACCTGTAGACACTGCTCTGTCCACAGCTCCAAACGGCAAGAGGCTTTGACCCATGGAGCCACCTAACTAACCCTCGTACAACCCTATCCTAACCCTTAAACAGGTACATGTCCTTGTTGCTCCTGAGTGAGGTCAAACCAATTAGCGTCTTATTTGGTTGGATCCAAAGTTGGAGCCAATGTTCGCCACAAACAACTAATAGTGATGTGATTAAGAGACATGGCACTGTCCCTGACATTTTCATGCCTAACAATTCATTCAATTCAATTTAGTTCAAGGACATTTCATAGCATTTCTGTCCAAGATCCTATCCTAAGTCAACACGAGAAAAGAAAGCTAGGATTCTTAAGTGGCAGGTAACCATATTGTTTTGAGGAGTGGCAGGTTGATTGAATTGATAATAATATAATATGTTCCCCTGACCTTGATGTGAGGCTATGGTATTTCTAACTTTCACATTCGGACATTTGTCTTAGCCATAGAAATTGCCTTAGCTAATAGGAGGTTAACGGATTTGCTATAAGCTATAGCTTCGGAGTGGAGCACAGTTTAGTTTCCTATCGTGAATCCTAGATCTGCAATGAGAATAAACCCAGGTAGGCAGTGGGAGGAGATGAGGCACCAAGGCTCACCAGCCCCACCCTGCCAGCAGCTTTTGGCCACGAAAGTGAGGGCTGTTTCACTCTGTACCAATAGCTAAGTGACATAAGAGAACCCAAGGAACTTTAGGATGGAGAGCCAGATATTTCCTAACAAATTAAAATGATTTGGGAAGGAGTGAAAGTCAGTTACCTAAGATTTATGGCTTGATTATCGTCTGAGAGACTTCAAGGATAAAATGGCCTTGACTGCTTCGGCTAGCTTTTCCTCTACTCAGACTTTAACAAATTGGCCTCCTTTTCTGGCTTCAGCATTAGGTCTTTTAATTAAATAATATAAAGGTAATTAAGACAGAAACATGATTATGTGGGTTATTCTTGTGTACCCACAGAGGAAGAAAAGCGGAGTGTGTGCCAGCTGCAAACATCTGCAGTCAGAGAAGTCTTGGGACAGAAAGCAATTGCTGCTCCTGCTTCCTCCTGCTCTTCCAGACAATAGCAATCTTGCAGGGCAGTAAATCAGTAGTGAGTTACTGTCTGTATAATCCGTGATGTCTGTCTCTTGAGATATTAAACCAAGGTTCCTTCTGCTCACCGACTATACCTGTCACCAAATATCCAATAAAGATCCTGTTCTCTGTGGGCATGTCAGGAAGGAACAGGAGAAAGACTCACCGAAGCCACCCTTCCAGTCTGGGAGAGCCCCCAGGCAAGGTGCTCCCTGTGGCCTGTCCCCAAGGCTGACTCATCAGAGGCACTCACCCCTCTGTGGCTAGTGGCAGTCACAGACTTCAGAGAAATGAGTATAAAATAAGGAGTCCCTGTGACATATTTCCTCCACCTGTTTCTGAGGTGGTCTTCAAACTTTCTGGGATAATTCTCACTGAGGAATTGTGGGAAGAAGTCAGGAGACCTCCTGGTCTCAAACCTTTTGTCCTTTACTCAGTGTGTGACTCTGGATAAAATTCTTATCTTCCCTTAAAGATCTTTTATAAAATAGAAATAATGATGACTGTCATCAAGCTAACAATTCAACTTGACTGTTTTTAACCGTGGATAATATATGGGGGAGATGGAGTTCAAGGTGGAAAGAAACCTTCTACAGTGAGACCCTCCCTCTCCTGGAGCCTGTGATGGAAGAACACAAGAGTTAGAGCCAGTTGGCCAGGGTTCTCTCTGCTATTAACTGATTGTATGACCTCTGGCTGATTAACTGACTTTCCTCATCTGTAAAATGGGGTTAAATTCTTCATAAAAGCTCTGAAGATTAAATAGACTTAAACACAGCTATTTAAAAAGTGTATGGAGCATAGTAATAGATAATACATGTTCAGTCATCATTTATTCTGCTGGTTATGTGTGTG